>PVKS010001115.1:85000-153359 GCA_004027875.1 Aplodontia rufa | reverse complement strand
CAGTGGGGTGGGGTGAGGAGAGAGAATCTATTTTATTTAGCTTTTCATGTGGTTTTTGTTGCTCTGACACTTCATTGTGTACGGGGTTCAAACTTGTGTCCTTGTGTATGCCAGGCAAGTGCTGTAACTGCCAAGCCACTGCTCCAGCCCCCCTTACTTTTAATTTTGAGACAGGGTCTCAATATGTTTTTGAGGCAAGCCTCATACTTGTGATTCTCCTGCCTGAGCCCTGCTAATAGATGGGATTACAGGTGCTACCACACCCAGCTCTTCATTACATTTTAAAAAGCTCTTTCAAATTGTGAATTGTATTGTATTTTAAATCTTTGAAATTTGAAATCTTTAAGCTCTTTGAAATTGTGACTTGATTGTATTTTTTTTTTTTTTTAAAGAAAGAGGGACAGTGAGAGAGAGAGAAAGAGTGAAACAACTTTATTTAGTTTTTCACATGGCCTTAGCTGCTCCAACACTCAGTTGTGTACGTGGTGCTGGGGTTTGAACCCGGGTCCTCATGCTTGCAAGGCAAGCGCCGAAACCGCTGAGCCACCGCTCCAGCCCCGACTTGATTGTATTTTAAATCTTCAGTTTCCTTTTAGGTAACTGAAGTGAGTTCCAGCTTTTTAGGAAGATGTATTTGCTCCAAAAGGATTGTCTGATGCTAGTTGTATAGGAACCAAATTCACAGATCAATCACATTTTGCACTAAGATCCCACAATGGCTTTTATGTACGTAATGAAGTAATTTTGTTCCCTGCATGTATGTGTATGAACTCAATGAATGTGAAAGCTTTCTCGCTCTTCGCATTTGTATTAGGTCTTCTCGTTTTGCCTGAAGTGATGCAGTTTTTGGGAAAAACACAAACTGAAGTTAACTTAGTAAAATCTAAGCTTTTTTAAGAATAGAGAGCTTTTTCTTTCTTACTCTGTGACTTAGCTTAGGTCACACAGCATTAAAGGTAGAAACAGCAACTAAATCTACCAGTAACAAAGTCTTAATTTTATTTAATTTTCACCTCAGAATGGCAAGGTGTTTGGATTTTAGACAGTGGTATTTGGGCTAGGGATATGTCTCTTTGCTAGGGTACTTGTCCAGCATGTGTGAGGCCCTGGGTTTGACCCAAAGCACCCCAAAAAGAAAGAGAAACTGATTTGTATTTAATTGGATTTGCTATAATATTTTTTTAGGAAAAAACATCCTCCTGGGCCGATTAAATGCTTTAATGCTCTCTTTCTTGACCTGGCAGTGGGTGACTGGTTGTGATTCGTAAGCCTAGCAGCAGACTCTCAGGCCAGTGCACACCCCTTAAAAGGTCAGAATTTATCCCAGCAGCTTGGGAGACTAAGGCAGGAGGATTGCGAGTTCAAAGCTAGCCTTAGCAACTTAGCAAGGCCCTGAGCAACTTAGTGAGACCCTGTCTCAAAATAAAAAATAAAAAGGGCTGAGGATGTGGCTCAGTGATTAAGCACCCCTGGGTTTAATCCCTGGCATGCTCCCTACAAAGAAGTCAGAATTTACTGGGGCATGATGGTGCATACCTGTAATCCCAGTGGCTTGGGAGGCTGATGCAGAAGGATCCTAACTAAGTTCAAGCCAGCCTCAGCAACTTAGGCCCTAAGCAACTTGGTAAAACCCTGTCTCAAAATAAAAATGGGTGGGGATGTCACTTAGTGGTAGTGGTAGAGTACCCCTGGGTTCAATCCCCAGTGGAAAAAAAAGGAAGAAAAAGATCAGAATTTTCCAGATGCGGTGGTGTACACCTGTAATACTAGGGGCTCAAAAGGTTGAGGCAGAAAGATCCCAAGTTCAGGGTCCACTTGCACTTCTTAATGAGATCCTGTCTCAAAAAATTTGAAAAAGGGGTGAGGATGTAGTTCAGAGGTAGAATACTCCTGGGTTCAACCCCCAGTATTTGGGGGCAGGGAGGTCAGAATTCACCCGACCAGATTATTTATATATATTAATTCTGACCAATAAAATCTCTTGGCAACATCCAGTGACATAAGTGAGGTTGGATCTGCTGTTTTCTGAGTATACTAATTGATGTAATTTCTATTAGAAAATACCGTGAGGTCAGCGTAAGGGTCTTCTGAGTAGAAATGCCTGTGAATTTTGTGCCCATCTGAATGTCCTCTGCCTTCAAGGAGCTTAGGTTCTATTCAGCTAACTTCAGTTTGTGCTTCTTCCGGAACGCGATCATTTTGAGGAAAATGAGAAGACCTAATACAAAAGTGAAAAGTTTTTTGTTTTTTTTTTAAAGAGAGAAGGACAGTGAGAGGATCAATTTTTATTGAGTTTTTCACATGGCTTTCGTTGCTCTGATACTTAGTTGTGTGCGTGGGTGCTGGGGTTTGAACCCGTGTACTTGCGCATGTCGGGCAAGCACCGTAACTGCCGAGCCACCGCTCCAGCGTGAAAAGTTTTTTTAAACAATTTCACAAAATCACATTCGTTTAATTACCCATGCATGTGAAGTGTTTTGTAGGGCTTCTTTTGGCATGAAAACAAGAAAAACTCAGAGCTTCAGAGTGCCTCTGTGTCCTCGGGAGTAGAAGTGATCATTTCGTTACCTAATCGTGGAAGTGAGAATGAGGGGCTGTGCAAATTGGTTCTGGGCGTGTAATTACCGGGAATTGCATGCGAGCCCACTCCTGCTGTTCACTTTGGCTTCTGTGCCCAGGGTCCAGCTAGCAAAGATTCCTTCAGGGGTCTGCGGCCTCATGTTTTGGTGGACAGAGAAATGGTTGAGTGGTGAGAATTGCTAGAAACCAGCTCGTACAGCAGTGCGAATCCCTTTGTTGAGACTCATACTTTAATTTTATAAAGGAAGTAAGTTGGGTTTTTTTAAAGTTACTTGTAGTAGTTGTGTGTGTGTGTGTGTGTGTTTTAAGAGAGGGACAGTGAGAGAGAGAGAAAGAGAGAATCAGTTTTATTTAGTTTCTCATGTGGCTTTCATTGCTCCAACACTTTGTTGTGTACATAGAGCTGGGGTTGGAACCTGTATCCTTGCGCATGCCAGGCAAGCGCCAAAACTGCAGAGCCACTGCTCCAGCCCCTGTGTGTGTGTTTTTAAAGAGAGAGAGGGACAGTGAGGTAGAATCAATTTTATTATTTTTTTAAATCTGGTTTTTGTTTTTCCAACACTTAGTTGTGTATGTGGTGCTGGGGTTCGAACCTGGGTCCTTGCACATGGCAGGCATGTGCTCTACCACTGAGTCACCTCTTCAGCCCCAGGAGTAAGTTGTCTTGTTGAATCAAACAGATTTATTTTGCTTGGGAAAACATAGTCACATAAATGACCTTTGTAGTCTCCATTGTTTCAGTTTGTTCTAAAGCAGACCTTCTTGGGCTCACAGTCTGTCAGAATGCCATGCAAAGAGCCTGGCATGGTGGCACATGCCTGTAATACCAGCAGCTGGGAGGCTGAGGCAGGAAGATTGCAAGTTCAAATCCAGCCTCAGCAATTTAGCAAGGCCATAAGCAACTTAATGAGATCCTATCTCAAAAGAAAAAGCAGAAAGGGCTGGGGATGTTTCTCAGTCACTAAGTGCCTCTGGGTTCAATCCCTGGTAAATAAATAAATAAATAGATGATAAATAGAAAGAAAGAGTGTCATGCAAGTAAATCAGGTATGGTAGTGCTGCATGCACGTCTGTAATCCCAGCAATTTGGGAGATGAGGTTGGAGGATGGCAAGGTCAAGTTCAAAGCTAGCCTGGGCAACATAGTGAGACTTTATTTCACAGTACAAAAAAGAGGGCTTGAGCGGTGGCTCAGCAGTTATGGCACTTGCCTGGCATGCACAAGGACCTGGGTTTGATCCCCACCACCACATACACAACTAAGTGTCAGAGCAGTGAAGACTAGATGAAAAACTAAATAAAATTGAGTGTCTCTTCCTCTGTCTCCTTAAAAAAAACAAAACAAAATAAAACACAAAAAAGAACTGGGATATAGCTCAGTGGAAGAGTGCCCCTGGGTTCAGTCCCTAGTATCACAAACATGCACACCCATACATGGCACGAGAATGTCATACAGGGAATAACTGTATTGAATTCAAAGGTGAACCATGTAGCCAAGCACAAGGAGTCCATTTCTTTAGAGCAGAGGGGAGTTAATAAGAAAGTCAATAAATCAGGGAGATGGCCAATAGAAAGTGACGATGTGCAGGGGAACAAGAAAGGAGGAGTGTGGGAAGTGTTTTTTGTTCTTTTTTAAAGGCTGAGGACCATGCTAGGCAAGCGCTCTGCCACTGAGCTAAGTCCCCAACCCCTTTTTTTTTTTTTCAATGATAAAAGACACCATTTTATTTTTTTCTTTTGCTAGAAGAACATTTTCCGATTTTACTTTATATTTTATGCAACTTTACCTGCTTTTAGTATAGGAGTTAAGGCTGGAAATGGAGATATCTGTTGAGCAAAATGCTTCCTCTGGCAAATTCTCTACATTGAAATACAGCTTGCTCAAATGGGGGTGGGAAAATGCTTAAGATCCTTTAGCTAAAACAGTTTATTTTATTTTTAAAAGAGGGACAGTGAGGAGCTGGAGCGGTGGCTCAGCGGTTTCAAGCGCGAGGACCCAGGTTCAAACCCCAGCACCACGTACACAACTAAGTGTTAGAGCAACTAAGGCCATGTGAAAAACTAAATAAAGCTGTTTCTCCCTTTCTTTGTCTCTCTCTCACTGTCCCTCTCTCTTAAAAAAAAAAGGGGGGGGCGGACAGTGAGAGAAAGAATCAATTTTTATTTAGTTTTTCATGTGGCCTTCTCTCTTCTTATTATTTCTTACTCTTTTTACCAGTGCTAGAGAGAATGCTGGGTATCTCTAAGGTGGGGTGGCATATAGTGGATGATCTGGGTAGACGTGTGTAGAGCAAGGTGCTATATATATACGTATATGTGTATATATGTGGGTGTGTATGAATATATATGTATATATAATTTTTTTTTTTTTTTTTTTGGTACTGGGGATTGAACCCAGAGGTGCTTAACCATTGAGCCACGTCCCCAGCCTATTTTGTATTTTATTTTGAGACAGGGCCTTGCTGAGTTGCTCAGGACTTCAAGTTGCTGGGATTATAGGTGTGCTTCACCACACCCGGGAAGGCGAGTATATATATTAGAAGCTGTTAGCCCCTTCCAGGGTTCCCCCAGCTTTGGAGCAAGAGCTTGCTCTTCTTAGAGGGCCCCAGCTGGTGGCTGGGCAAAGCCGTGATGCTGGAGTTTAGAGAGCTTCTCCCTATCCCTATGGTACTGGGTTCCTTTAATTGGCTTTTTGTTTGATTGTTTTTTTAAGAGAGAATTAATTTTATTTATTTTTTTCATCTGGTTTTTGTCTCTCCAACACTCAGCTATGTATGTGGTGCTGAGTTTCGAACTCCATACTTGTGCATGCCAGGCAGATGCTCTATTGCTGGGCCACTGCTGCAGCCCACCTGGCCTTCTTTACTGCTCTCATGGCTTTGTTACGTCTGCATTGTGGTCCCATGGCCCCTGCTGGCCAGTCCAGCTTCCTCCACACTTCTCACAGAAGTTACCCACCATCAAGCCTTTTTCATTCCTAATTCTTTTTAGCATCTCCTCCCTGAAGAATCTAACTTGGGACACAGTCCTTACATAAATCACCCTGTTTCCTTAATTTTACTGTTTTTACCTCAGACTGCATGTATCAGTGAGTTTGCTTCCTCTGTACATTTATGGTCTTTCTAGAAAATTTAGGGAATACAGGTAAGTACAAAGAGGAAAACTTTAAAATTACCTCTGTCTCCTCTAGAAATAACTACTGATAATAGATTATTTTGGCAAACTTTAGAGAAATATGTAAGTATTCAGAAGTCAGTAATTTTTTTTACAGACAAAACACTTCCATGTATCCAGTACGCAAAAAGGACAAGTCACTTTACTGGTACGTTAGGAGCTTCCCAGGTGGTCATCACTATCCTCACTTGTAACACATACATTAATTTTGCCTAGTTTTAAACTTGATATAATTGTGGGGCTGGAGCGGTGGCTCAGCGGTTACAGTGCTTGCCTGGCAAGCGTGAGGATACAAGTTCAAACCCTAGCACCCTGTACACAACGAAGCGTCAGAGCAATGAGGGCCAAATGAAAAATTAAATAAAAAATTGTTTAAAAAGTGTAATCGTGTAGTACATGTTGTTTGTCTTCTTTTACTTGGTCTTAAGTCTGAGAGATTTATCTGTGTGTATGTACTTGACACTCTTGGCTGTATGATACTCCATTGTATGAATGTAACACCAATTATCTTTTATAGACATTTGAGTTGTTTCAATTTTTTATTGCCTTGATCTGTTACGATGTTTTCTGTTGTAATTATTGTCTTATATTTTGTATTTTAGCCATTTAAGCTTGTTCTGTAACATTTGTTATGCTCTTAAGTAAATCGTGGTAAAAGCTAGAAAAAAAAAGTGCTTTGCTTTGCTTTGCTTTGCGTTTGCAGTGCCAGGGGCCAGACCCACGTCTTGTATGTGCAAGCTCTCTGTCCCTGAGCTCCGCCCCAGCCCCAACCTGTTATTCTTAACTCACATCCTCAGAATGTTACTACTCTCTGCAGGACCCAGAGTTAGTTTTTCTTTTTAAGTTCGAGGTCTTGGATCATTGTTGCTGGCCAGTGGAGACTAGCTCTTACTGTCTTTGCTGTCTGTGTGTCAGATTTTTGAGTTAAAGGAATTATTGGAGAACAAGTTTTCCAGTTTTAAGCTTATGCCAGAACTAGGCTGCCTTTCTGGTTTTCAGTGGAGTGGGGAAAATGTAATCGGAAGCCTCTGTGGGTGGCCTTGGTTTTTGAGCTCCACTTGTCAAATTAGGGTGGCTCACAACTAGGTGGGAAAGTGCTAAAGAGATTTCATACCTAGGAAGGAAAGGAGGTCCGAACAGCCCGGTGCTAAGCTGTTTCTGACAGCTGGACACTGATGTTTGTTTCTTACCTACTGTAGCTATCTAGTGGAATGTCATGGCCAGCTCCTCGGACAGTGAAGATGACAGTTTCATGGCTGTGGACCAAGAAGAAACTGTGCTGGAAGGGGGGACACTGGAGCAAGAAGAGGACCCCCACCCAATGTTGGATGTTGAGGAGACCAGACATAACCGGTCCATGTCTGAGCTGCCAGAAGAGGTTTTGGAGTATATCCTGTCCTTTCTCTCACCGTATCAGGAACACAAAACCGCAGCCCTTGTCTGCAAACAGTGGTATCGACTTATCAAAGGTACTGTGAAGGAAAAAAGGTTTATTAATAAATCCTTTCAAATTGTAGTCAATGATTTAATTTTAGACTTCCAACTTCCTTTTCTCCCTTAAATGTATTATGATTATAAAATTTAGCATTAGGCATGTTCTTTCCTTTTCTCACGTTAGTTTTATGAGTAGCTTGCATATGTAGTATTTATTTATTTATTTATTTATTTTAAGAAAGAGGGGATAGAGAGAGAGAGAAACAATTTTTATTTAGTTTTCATTTGATTTCCATTCCTCGGACACTTCATTGCATATGTGGTGCTGGGGTTAGAACTCACGTACTTGCGCATGCCAGGCAAGCATTGTAACTGCCGAGCCACCGCTCTAGCCCCTAATATGTAGTATTTAAACTGAGGATTCTTTTTTAAGATCTTCATATTCCTAAAGATGATTTGGAAAATTGTATTGTTCTGGAATAGACAAAGTAGGCATGGACTTGAGAATCCTGAGCGCTGACGTGAATATTGCTCTCCATGTGCCAAGCACTGTCGCGGCTGCTTTATACTATAAATAGGATGCACTTCAGTTTACAGATAAGGAAACTGAGGGAGACAGTTAACTAGCGTACCCAAGGTCACACCACTAGTAAATGGAGGGTCCAAGATTCACATTCAGTTTGGTTTTAGAGTCCCCCTGCTCTTAATTGGGATGTATACTATCTCTCAAAGTAGCTAATTTTAGCATAACATGTAATCATGAAAGCATTTACTACTTCATTTTATCTCTAAGAAGCACAGGCCCTATGTATACCTTTTTCTTTTTATGTTTCATGGTGCTGGGGATTGAACCCAGGGCCTCATGTATGGTGGGCAAGTGTTTCACCACCAAGCTACATCTCCAGCCCTTTGTAACAATTTTATTTTGAGGCAGGGTTGACCTCATACTTGCTTTAGCTTCCTGAGTAGCTGGATTTACAAGCATGTACCACCATACCCAGCTAGGGTATGGAACTAAATCGAGTTGGTTCTCTTTCTCTCTCTCACTGTCCCTCGATCTTAAAAAAAAAATCTTTGAACCATTTTTAAAAATTGGATTGTCTTCTTGTTATTGAGTTTTTAAGAGTTCTATGTATATTTTAGATAATTCTCCTTTATCAGATAACTTGCAGATATTTTCTCCCACTCTGCATCTGTCTTTTCATTCTCTTGACACTGTTTTTTGTTTTTGTTACCAAGGATTGAACCCAGAGGCACTTTACCACTGAGCCACACCCAAGTCCTTTTTTATTTATTCTTCTATTTTTTGAGACAGGATCTCCCTAAGTTGGTGAGCCTGGACTTGAACTTGAAATCCTTGTGCCTCAGCCTCCTTAGTTGCTGGGATTACAGGCATGTGCCACTGAATCCAGCTGCTGCTGCTTCTTTTTTTTTTTTAGAGAGAACAAGAAAGAGAGAATCAATTTCATGTGGCTTTTGTTGCTCCAACACTTCGTTGAGTATGTGGTGCAGGGGTTCAAACCCATGTCCTCGTGCATGCCAGGCAAGCACTGTAATTGCTGAGCCACTGCTCCAGCTCCTGCATCCAGCTTCTTGATATTGTTTTTTGTTTTTTTAGAGACAGGGGGAGAGGTTTTGTTTTCCTGACACTTAGTTGTATATGTGGTGCTAGGGTTTGAACCTGGGTCCTTGCGTATGCCAAGCAAGCTCTGTAACCACTGAGCCACCAGTCTAGCCTCTTGGCGGTGTTTGTAACAGAGTAGCAATTTATAATTTCTTTCATGTGGTTTTTTTCTTTTTTTATTTTTTTGTACTAGAAATTAAACCCAGGAATGCTTTATCACTGAGCTACATAGATCCTCAACCCTTTTTATTTTGTAGTTTGAAACAGGGTCTTGTAAAGTTGCCGAGGCTGGCCTTAAACTTGGGATCCTCCTACCTCAGTCTTCCAAGTTGCTGGGATTTTAGGTGTGTGTCATTGCACCTAGCCAGCCAGAAATTTCGATGAGATCCAATTTATCAATTCTGTCTTGGATTGTGCCTTTGGTGTTATATCTGAAAAGTCATCTCCAGGGGCTAAAGAGGTGGCTAAGTGGTTATGGTGCTTGCCTGGCATGTGCGAGGATGTAGGTTCAAACCCCAGCACCACATATAAAACTAGGTGACAGAAAAACAAAAACCAGATAAAAAAATAAAAAAAAGGACCAGTCAGCCTCTTGCCGCCGTTGTCTTGGCTCTCTCCCTTGTTGAAGATGTGTTGGTGTGGCTCTTTCCTGGGCTCTCACTCTGCTCTGTTGTTTATTCTGTTGTTGATACCCCACCACCTTGATTACTATAGCTTTATGGAGTGTCCTGACGCAGGTAATATGAGTCCTCTGACTTTGTTTTTCTCCTTCAATGTTAGGTTGGCTATTTGGGAACTTTTGCTTCTCTACATAAACTTGAGAATCAGTATGTTGAAATACATAAAATAACTTCTTTGGGTTTTGATTAGGACTACATTGAATCTCTAGATCAAGTTGGGAAGAATTGGCATCTTAATGATATTGTGTATTTCATTCCATGAACAAGGATATCTCTTTATTTATTTATTTATTTATTTATTTATTGGTGTTGGAGATTAAACCTAGGGCTTCGTACAGACAAGGCAAGTGCTCTACCCTTAACCCTTCTAACTTACTTTAGTTCTTGTATTTCTTTCATTGGAATTTTGTAGTTTTCCTCATATAGATCTTGTATGTATTTTGTTAGGTTTAAACCTATTTTATTTTTTTGGATGCTAATGTAAATGTCATTGTGGGTTTTTTGTTGTTGTTTTGTTTTTAGAGAGAGAAGAACAGTGAGAGAGAAAGAGAGAATGAGTTTTATTTTGTTTTTCATGTGGCCATCTTTTCTCTGACACTTTGTTGTATACATGGTGCAGGGGTTTGAACTTGTATCCTTGCGCATGCCAGGCAAGCACAGTAACCACTGAGCCACCACTGCTCCAGCCCCCTGACATTGTGTTTTTAATTTCAAATTCCTTATTCATTGTTTGTGTATAAGAAAGTGATTGATATCTTATGTTTTTTTTTTTTTAAGAGAGAGGGAGGAAGAGAGACAGAATCAGTTTTACTTATTTTTTCATCTGGCTTTCATTTCTCTGACATTTAGTTGTGCATATGGTGCTTGGGTTTGAACCTGGGTCCTTGCACACGACAGGCAAGCACTCCAACTGCTGAGCCACCACTCCAGCCCAGTGTATTAACTTTTATTCTATAACCTTGCTATAATCACTTATTGATTGTAGGACCAAGACAGGCTGTTTTCTCTCTTGATCATTATATATCCATCTTTTGTTCATTACTGCCTTGCCTCAGTTCAACATTTGCAAGTCTGTAGTACTTATCTCACCAGTGTATATATAGATGGCAGTGTTGTTACTAGTTAGAAATGGTCATGCTATTTTAAAATATTCTAATTCTTTTTACCTGTGAGTTCAGCTAAGGGAAACATATCTCAGTGTGGGGATAGTGACCATCATTGGAAAACATGCATAACTGTACTGTGATTCTGTTTAAATTTCACCTAAGGTTGCATAAATTGAGAAATGACACATTCTTTTAAAATGTAACTTTAAAAAATAAAAAATAGGGCTGGAGTGGTGGCTTGGCCTTGGGGTGGTTGCCTGGCATGCGCATGAATTCAGGGGTTCAAACTCCATGTATACTACTGAGTGTTGGAGCAATGAAAGCCACATGAAAAACTAAATTAAAAAATTGATTCTCTCTGTCTCTCTCTCTCTCTTACTGTCCCTCTCTCTTTAAAAATAAAAAAATAAATAAATGTAATTAATTGATGAGTGTGTCAGAAAAATAGGTTGTTCCAGAAACATAAAACTTTAACTTTTTTTTTTTTGGTACCAAGGATTGAACCCAAGGGCACTTTACCACTGAGCCACATTCCCAGCCCTTTTTGTGTTTTTATTTTGAGACAGAGTCTCATTACATTGCTGAGGCTGGCTTTGAACTTGGCGATCCTCCTGCCTCAGTCTCTGGAGTCTCCGGGATTACAGGCTTTCATCTTTTTCAGTAGGTTGTAGTTTTTGGGAAATTTTAATTTCCTATCAACGAACTGTAAGTCTGAAGATTTCCCCCATTTTCCCTACCCATACAGAACCCACAGCCTCCGTGCTTAGGAACATTGTCCATTTGTTACAGTTGATAAACCTGCATTGATACGTCTCGATCACCCAGAGTCCAGTTTATATGAGGTTTCCCTCGAGGGGTTGCACATTCTTTGGATTTGGACATTACGGAATTACATTCTTTGAATCTACCATTACAGAAAAAGGGTTTTTTTTCTTCCCACATGAGCTCTTTAAAAGAATTTGTTTTTCAATCATGAATTCATCATTTTGTAAGCTTTGGTAAGATGGAGAATACTTGGTAGCTGTGGTCTATCTATAGATATTCACAATACCTATTACATTGCAGACACTTTTATCATATTCTTTTTTTTATAACAGAGGTGCTTAAACACTGAGCTACATCCCCAGCTCATTATATGTATATATATATATATTTTTTTTTAATTTCATTTTATTTAGGGGGGGAAGAGAATCAATTTCATTTATTTTTTCATCTGGCCTTTGTTTCTCTGATACTTTAGTTGTGTATGTGGACCTGGGGTTCAAACCTGGGTCCTTATGCATGCCAGGCAAGCGCTCCAACCACTGAGCCACCACTCCAGCCCCCCATTTTATATTTTTTATTTTGAGACAGGTCTTGCTAAGTTGCTTAGGGCCTTCCATAGTTGCTGAGGTTGGCTTTGAGCTCACAGCCCTCCTGTTTGAGTTGCTGGGATTACAGGCGTGTGCCACTGTGCCCGGCTTATAATATTTTTTCATAGAACTAAATTATCCCCTCACCCTTTTGCTGTGAAGTAAATAAATACTAATTATCTTGATAAATTGCCTCATGATGTAGCATAAAGGGGGCCAGGGTTAGAGTGTGAACTAATTTTGTGACCTTTAGAAAGTCACTGACTTCCCTGTATCTTGGTAAAATGAAAGGATTAGATTCTCCCATTTTGAAATTCTATGATTCTTTTTTTACTTCGAATAAAAAAGAAATTTGGACTCCCTCCACCAAGTGGTTGCCCAGTGATTGCAGTGCTTATGTGGCATGTGTGAGTTCAAACCCCAGCACCATATATACACACTAAGTGTTGGAAAAACAAAGGCCAGATGAAAAAAATAAATAAAATTGATTATCTCTTTCTCTTTCTTTAAAAATAAATTTTTTAAGACTTATTAAAGTGATAAAAGAGTTAAAAGACATAGTTTTTTTTAGTTAATTGATTTATTTTTCATCACGTTTTTGCTTTTCCAACACTTAGTTGTGAATGTGGTGCTGGGGTTTGATCCTGGGCCCCGGTGCATGCCTGGCAAGCCCTTCACCACTGAGCCACTGCTCCAGCCCCATAAAAGATAGTTTTAAAAATTTTACATACTAGTTAAGTGACCAAGCTGAGGCATGTGCTCTTTTGTCTTCAGGTGTAGCCCACCAGTGTTACCATGGTTTCATGAAAGCTGTCCAGGAAGGAAACATTCAGTGGGAGAGCCGGACTTACCCTTATCCTGGAACCCCAATCACTCAGCGGTTTTCACACAGTAAGTGGCTTTGTGAAAGCAGGCCCCACCCTGCCTGAGCTAATTTTCCAGAAAATATTTTGGATGCATGAGTTTATGTGACTTTAATGAAGAGAATGCAGAATGAGAGTTTTAATTAAGCTTACAGCTAGAATTGGGAAAATTGTGAGACTGAATATATTGTAAGGTCTGGGGGTGTAGCTCACTTGCTTGCCTAGGTTTGCCTTGGGTTTGATCCCCAGCACCTCAGATGAACACAGAAATAAATTGTAAATACTTTATTAATTATTTTATATTCTGTTTGTCACTGGAGTTTTCTATGCTCCAAAGAGGTCAAAGGCATTATGCATGGAATTTTGAATATTTGCATGGTGGTGCACACCTGTAATCCCAGCGACGGGGGAGGCTCATGCAGAAGGATCACAAGTTCAGAGCAAGCCTCAGCAATTTAGCAAGATGTTGTCTCCAAAAAAACAAAAGGGAGGGGTGCAGTACCGCGGATATGGCTCAGTGGTTAAGCACCCTGAGTTCAATCCCCTGTACCGGAAAAAAGAAAAGGAAAAAAGTGAGTACTTCCCTTCTGTTTTGCTCACATAAGGATTGACCAGGGGTGTAACTACCAAGGGGAAGGATCATTTGGGGCCATCTTACCAACTGGCTACCTCACATTGTATACTATATTCTTGTATCTAGAGGCGTTCAGTAAATATTTATTTATTTATTTTTTCCACCTTTATTAGAAGTCAGTAAATATTTATGACTCACTTCTCCCCTTGAACTGGATCTAAATAGGTCAGATGAACAGGGCAAACTGTTGCTGTGTTTTCAGTTCTCTCAAGGAACTGTTTTGTTTGGCTGTTGTAACCAACTTGGAGCAGTGGATCCCAAAGCATTCTTGAACCTCTGGGGAGCAGGGTGTTTTTGATACCTATTTATGGATTCTCTGGAGTCAAAACTGGCTATTTGGGGGCTGGAGTGGTGGCTCAGAGGTTACAGTGCTTGGCTGTCATGCACAAGTACAGGGGTCCAAACCCCAGCACCCACGTACACAACTAAAGCCACGTGAAGAACTCAATAAAAATGGATTCTCTATGTCGTTTTCTCTCTTTCACTGTCCTTCTCTCTTTAAAAACAACAACAACAACAACAACAAAAACCCATTAAAAAAAAATCTGGCTGTTTTAAAGTGTGAGTGTATGACTTGGGTTTACAAGGGTAGTTCAGTGCCACCGCCTTGATGTGTGCTCAAACAGCAGCAGCTTTACCCGTCGTTGCCTTTTCATGGTTAGTGCCAACGCCAGCACAGTTCAGAAGGCAAGTGTTGTTTTTATTACTATTATTACATAAAAATATTATGGAGCTGGGTGTAGTGGCACACACCTGTAGTGGCACACACCTGTAGTCCCAGCTACTCAGGAGCTCAGTTTGGGACCCTGTCTTAATAAAAGGAGGAAAAAGTTTATTTTTTTATTTTTTTTTTAAGAGAGAGAAACAATCAATTTTACTTAGTTCTTCATATGACTTTCGTTGCCCTGACACTTCATTGTGTTCATGGTGCCATGTCCTCAGGCATGCCAGGCAAGCGCCGAAACTGCTAAGCCACCACTCCGTCACTAGCGGGGCTGCCTGGCCCCAAAGCAGTGGCTCAGTGGTGGAGTGCTTGCCTGTCATGCACGAGGACCTGGGTTTGAACTCCAGCACCATGTACACATCTAAGTGTTGGAGAAAGGAAAACCAGATGAAAAAAGTTGATTTTTCTCTTTCTAAAAAAAAGAAAGAAAGGAAAAAGTCCTCTTGAAAGGATCTCAGAAGTTTAAAGACCCACTTTAAATTGCTGGAATAGATTTTGAATGATTCAGAAGAACCCATGTTATGTTCAGCATTCATCATTGAGGGGGTGTGACTTAATTTACCTGTAGATATTTGGAGTAAAAAAAGCAGAGTTTTTTTTGGGGTTTTTTTTGTTGTTGTTGTTGTTTTTTAAGGAGAGAGAGTAAGAGGAAGAAAGTCGATTTTAATTACTTTTTCATCTGGTTTTAGTTTTTCTGACACTTAGTTGTGTATGTGGTGCTGAGGTTTGAATCTGGGTCCTTGGTGCATGCCAGGCAAGCGCTTTACCATTGAGCCATTATGCCAACCCCTTAGCCCTTTATTTATTTATTTTTTTCAGGGCTGAGGACTGAACTCGGGGCCTTGCGCATGCTAAGCAAGCGCTCTGCCACTGAGCTAAATCCCCAACCCCTACTTTTTATTTTTTATTTTGAGACAGGGGACTTACTAAGTTGCTTAGGACCTCACTAAATTGCTGAGGTTCGCTTTGAACTTGTGATTCTCTTACCTCAGGCTCTGAGCTGCTGGGATTATAGGTGTGCTCCACTGTCCACATCCTCAAAATACTATTTTTTGAAACAGGTACTTTTAGAACTCTCAGTGAGAGAACTTGAATGAATCTGGGTATATTAGCTTCATGTTACATTAAAGAAGTAAAATATTTGAGGCAGCTAAATTTGAAAAGATTTATCCTGCTCATGATTCTAGAAGTTCTAGCTCAAGATCTAGAGGCCTAATTGTTTGGGCCTCTGATGAAGAGTGGCACTTTGTGACAGGCGTGCCGGGTGGAGAAACTGCTTACATCATGAGCCAGGAGGCGGACAAAGACAGAGAGACTGGGGTCCCAGGATCCCCTTTATGGGCATGCCCCTATGGCCTAAGGCCTCCCACCAGTTCCTGCCTTTGAAAGTCAACAGCACCTCCTAAGAGCCAACCAGTTTAACAGGGTGGTCCAATTTAACACAGGACCTTTTGGGGACACTGTCCATGTTCAAACCATAACACTGGGTAAAATAGAAAACCATACTAAGAAATATTCACCTGTGAATAATTAGTTCAGCAACCACTCAACTTTCTTGTAAGAAAGAAAAATATTTTTTTCAGTTAACTGGCTTTTGCAGATAGTATTGCCATAAAGTGGAGGCCCTTGTTTGAAGGGACAGTGGAGAGGAATAGTACACTGAGTAAGCCCACAGAAGTTCAGAAGTTGGTGGGTTTGGATACATTAAAACATTTTTCAGGGGTGGAGCAGTGGTTCAGCGGTTGGAGCACTTGCCTGGCATGTGCAAGGACCCAGGTTCAAACCCCAGCACCACGTACACAACTAAGTGTCAGAGCAACAAAAACCAGATGAGAAACTAAATAAAATTGATTCTCCCTTTTCCTCCCTCCCTCTCTCTCTGCCCCCCTCACTGTCCCTCTCTTTCTTTAAAAATTTTTTTTTTTCTCTTTACCTGATATAGTTCATGTCATTATCATTTTTCTTAGTTACACAGACTTAAAATCTTGGCTTCATCCTTAGTTCCTGTTCTTCCATCTATTTAACAAGATCCAAATTCTGTTCTAACTCCCTCATACCTTTTCTTTTCCCCTCGTTATCTTAATTCACAAACTAATTGTCGCATCTTCTGTGAATCATCCCAGTGTACTGTTTTTTTTGGTACGTGTGGTATTGGGAATCAGACCAGGGCCTTGCACATGCCAGGCAAGTGCTCTACCACTGAGCTACACACGTAGCCCACAATACACTTTTTTTTTTCTGTATTGGGGATTGAACCCAACTCTACCATTGTGTTAAATCCTCAGCCTCTTGTAAAAGTTTTATTTTAAGGGGACCTGGTTCAAACCCCAGCACCATATACATAACTAAGTGTCAGAAAAACTAAAACCAGATGAAAAAATAAATGAAACTGAGTCTTCTCTTTCTCTCTCTTTAAAGTGGAGAGAAGGAATTTTGGGGGGGTCTGATTTTTTGTTTTGTTTGTTTTTCTGATACTTAGTTACTTAGTTGTGTCTGTGGTGCTGGGGTTTGAACCTGGCTCTTTGCGAGCATGCCAGGCAAATGCTGAGCTACCACTCCAGCCCTCTGCTTTTGTTTAAAAAGAGAGGGTGGGAGAGAGAAAGAATCAACTTTATTTAGTTTTTCATCTGACTTTTGTTTCTCTGACCTGTAGTTATGTATATGGTGTTAGGGTTTGAACCAGGTCCTCACACATGCTAGGCAAGTGCTGTAACCACTTGGCTACTGCTCCAGCCCCTCCCTGCTCTCTCTTTTTAAAAAATTGGTTTTCAAATATGGAGACAGGATCTTGCTACATTGCTGAGGCTGGTCTTGAAATTTTCAGTCCTCTTATCTCAACCTTCCTGGTTGTTGGGATTGCAGGTGTGTTCCACAACACCTAGCTCCAAAGACACTCTTTCCCCCACACTTTTAATGATCTCGTCTCTCTTCGTTCTTCCACTGAACCAAGACTAGATACTATTGTCTAAAACTGAGGGTAATATCACCTCCAAGGGCATTTGGAAATGGGTGAGGTCATTGTTTTTTGTCTCTATCAGAAACCATGACAGGCATTTAGTTAGCAAGAGCCAGAGATACTGAATGTTCTGCAGTGATTAAAAGGATCCTATATACACCAAGAATTGTCCTGTCCAAAATGACAGGAGCTCCTGTTTGGGACACAACAAATCTGGAGCATAGAACTGCCTTTTATTCCTCTGCTAAAAAACTTCCTTTCTGGGCTGGAGCGGTGGCTCAGCAGTTACAGTTCTTACCTGGTACACTTGAGGACACGAGCTCAAACCCCAAACTATGTACGCAATGAAGTCTGGGAACAACAAAAGCCACATGAAAAACTAAATATAATTGATTCTCTCTCTCTCTCCCTGTCTCTCTCACTGTCCCTCTCTCTTAAAAAAAAAAAAAAAAGCTTCCTTCTGCACTGCATATAGACATTTCCACTCTGCCTGGCTTTCAAGGCCCTAGTTTGTTGTTTTTGTTTTTGTTTTTGTTTTTTTTAAGACAGAGGGATAGTGAGAGAGAGAGAAAGAGAGAAACTTTATTAAGTTTTTCACATGGCCTTCGTTGCTCCAACACTTGGTTGTATACGTGGTGTTGGGGTTTGAACCCAGGTCCTCGTGCTTGCCAGGCAAGCGCCAAAACCACTGAGCCACTGATCCAGCCCCCATTTTATCTTTTGAGCCAGGCTTCAGCCACCTGGGCCACCTCATTACATCTTTTTTTTTTTTTTTTTTTTTTTTAAATAAAGATCTTTATTTCATATAAAATTTATATTTTCATAATTAGAATAAAGCAAACACCTTCTGAAGTTTATTATTTCAGATGATTTTAAGACTCCCACCAACATGAAATTCCTGTTTGAATATCCGTCTACATGCTTGTGGGAAGCTTCTGTAGCCTTTTCTTAGTGGGAATTCCAGTTTTTCTGAATTCTTCCCTTTCCTTTAGGTATTCCATTTTGCATTCTTCATAAAAGGCTGGATCTTTATAGTAAGCAGTTAGACATTCTTTCAATGCAGAATTTTCTTTCCGGCATTTTACTACCATAAGGATGCCAGAGTCCTTGCAACATTTGGTAAAATCTTGAACTTGTTCAGAACACCTCTCTCTGGCCTTTTCTCTCATTATTTTTGGGATCAATACATCTTTTTCAACATGTCTGAGATGTTGCTCCTTCCGAAGAGAATTCCCTGTCAGGGAACCAAAATGATGCAGGTTTTTGAGATGAGGCCGGATTCTCTGCTCCCGCTGGTGAATGGAGTCTGGGCCGCTACAGATTCCAGCAGCCAAAACAGCCCGCTTCTAGTGTTTGCAGCCATTCCCAGTTAAAACTGGGAATTTGGCTGGCTGCAGGGGTCCGCAGCCGATAGTGTTAGCAGCTCTCCAGCTAAAAGCTGGGTGTTGCAGCTCTTGGTGTGGTGGAAATTCATCGTGGAAATTCGGCGCTAATCTCCTGGGTTCTTGTCTCATGAATGTGAAGAATAAAATCCCAGACAACCATGGAAGGAGGAGTAAAAGGAGTAGGATTTATTTAGGAAGAAGAGCAAAGACTCTGCAAAGCAGAGGGGAACCTGGAAGCAGGACACCCACCTCATTACATCTTAAACTTCCCCATTTTATGGCCTAGCTTGGAAACCCTGGTTTCGTTCTTATTTAGCCTCCTCCTCCCTCCTGCTCCTTTTTCTTTTCTTTTTTTTTATTTTTAAGAGAGAGAGTGGAAAAGAGTGAGAGAAGAAAAGAGAGAGAATCATCTGGCCTTTGTTTCTCTGACACTTAGTTGTGTATGTGGTGCTGGGGTTTGAACCCGGGTCCTTGTGCATGCCAGGCAAGCACTCTGACCGCTGAGCCACGGCTCCAGCCCACTCCTGTTCCTTTCTCATCAGCTCACTTGTTTACCCTTAATTTTTTAAAAAAATTTTTTGAGAGAGAGGGATAGTGAGAGAGAGAAAGAATCAATTTTGTTTTTTGTTTTTTTTTTTTTTAGTTTTTCATGTGGCTTTCGTTGTTCCAACACTTCACTGTGTATGTGGTATTGGGGTTTGAACTTGCGTACTTGCACATGCCAGGCAAGTGCCGAAACTGCTGAGCCACTGCTCCAGCCCTGCCTTGTTAATTAATCAAAAGTATTCTAATCTCTAAAATTCACCTCAAAGACTGAGCAAACTCACATTCTTCACAAATTGCTCTCACCTTCTCCACCATGGAGATTAAGTTCTTTTCCTCTTTTGCTTGTACTTGCTTAGTAGATTGTTCATACCATCCTCATATTTATTACATCAGTCTTTACTATTATTACTATCTGTGTAAGAGAGGCTGCATCAAAAAAAGGATTTTGGAATTAAATTCCTTGGCCCCTCTGATCCACAGTTTCTTCATCTGTAAAATGTATGTGACAAATTCTACTTATGTACGGGGTTGCTGAGAAATGCATTTGAGGATGCACTTAGAAAAATACATTTTGAGCCAGGTGTGGTGGCACATGCCTGTAATTCCAGCAGCTCAGAAGGCTGAGGCAGGAGGATCGCAAGTGCAGTGCCAGCCTCAGCAACTTAGCAAGATCCTGTCTCAAAATAAAAAATAAAAAGGGCTGGGGATGTGGCTCAGTGGCTAAGTGCCCTTGGATTTAGTCCCTGGTACCAGAAAACAAATAAACAAACAAAAACATTTTGAGTTATCAAATGGTGGGGAAATGATAATGTTTCCTCTCCAAGGTGGTCATCTGTGTTAGTTCAGGCTGGCTTTGTATCTTTGATGTCCTTGTACCTTTTTCTGGCACCTGATTCATAGTTGATACCTAATAAATTTGACAGTAATGATTTTTAAAGAGAGAGGGACAGTGAGAATCAATTTTTATTTAGTTTTTCATGTGGCCTTCATTGCTCCAAAGCTTCATTGTGTACGTGGTGCTGGGGTTCAAACCCGTGTCCTCACACATGCCAGGCAAGTGCCTTATCCGTTGAGCCACTGCTCCAGCCCCAGCATTGATAAATTTTAATTTCTATAAAAAGTTTTGCGAAATTAAATACAACAAAGTTATGTACAGTACAGAGTTTTTCCTGTATAAAAGTCGGAGACAAGAAAAGCAGGTGAAGTGGAAAGGCCAGTTCTTCCCAGTTCTTTGTGAGTATTTGGTGAGTGTGTTCATGTCTCATCATTCTAGCATTGATAAATGTGGGATATCCTTTTCAGATTTGTTTGTACTAGGGATTGAATCCAGGGGTTTGCCACTGCCGAGGTAAGTCCCCAGCCCTTTATATTTTTTATTTTGAGACAGGATCTTGCTGAGTTGCTGAGGCTGGCCTTCAACTTGCAAACCTCCTACCACACGCAGAATTTCCCAAATATCTGGGATTACAGGCCTGTGCCACTGAACTTGGTTGGATCCTTTTCAGACTGATATAAAGGTTTGTCGAGGGGCTGAAGAGGTGGGTCAGCAACAGAGTGCTTGCCTAGCACATGTGAGGACCCAGGTTCCATCCCCAGCATCACATATATAACTAAGTGGAGGAGAGGAGGGAGAAAAGAAACAAAAGAATAAAATTCTCTCTCTAAAAATAAAATACAATAAAATAAAGGTTTATTAAGTCCCCAACATCATGCTTTGGAAAATTTTTTAGTGTTTAGGCTTCCAGTATGATCAGGTGGTTCCACATACTGACAGTCTTGCTCTTGCAGGAGCCAGCAGGCCCAGGCTGGATAACTACCCTTGCCTGTTCCAGAGTTATGTAATTACAGACCTTATCAAATATGTTCTGGCTTGTTGATGTGAGACACAGAACAGCAAAGTCTCTGTAAGCATGGGATAAATGCCTGAGGGACTTTCCCTGGAGACAGGTGGGGAAACAAAGGAGAGTTTAACATTTGAAAGTGCGAAAGTTGGAATGTAGCATTCATTCAGTGAGCTCGTAGTGGCACCGTGGGAAGCAGGAAACCACTGGAAGGTCTTGCACTTAATGATGATACACAGTAAAAATATCCAGTGCTGTGAAGAGCTGTTTGCCTGCTGTGTGTAATTAAATCGTGAATATTTGACTTGTCTTTGAATTGGGACTGTTAGATATTAACCTGTTCGTGGAGCAGTCAAACCCATTTGCGATTTTGAAGAGATTTAACAGCTGGAATAAACAATCTTAATATTTCCTGGCACTGTACTGTGAGCTGTAACTTCTGTACAGCTCAGTCCAGTGTCTAGCTATTCTGAAAGGAAAACCTTTTTTTTTTGGGTGGAGAACTTGAGTAAAAGGGAAATGACTGCTTGAGTACTGGGAATTCTTAGCTTTTCCTAAAAGGCCCATTTGAACTTGTTGGGTGTTCCCCTAAAATCAGCATCTGGGCGTCTAAGTAAGAATAGGCAGTGAGCACAGGGCAGCAGGATGCTTAGCATAGCTGAGTGTATTATTGATTGTTATTTTCTCGTTCCATTATTTTCTGAGTTCTAAACATAGCTGCCTAAATTGACCACCTTTCCCCCCAGCTCCAACGGGAATTGAATGCTGATTACTGAAAATCCAGTTGTGTGTGAAACTTGCCATTTCAGACCCTTTGGCGTTGCGTACTTTGGGCTGTGCCTTCCTCTTCCAGAAACCTTTGTTTGCTCCAAGAGAAGCAGGAAAATGCCTATTGCCCTATTTTAGTATAAGATTAAAATACATGTAGTAAGGACCTCATGGGGCCCTGTTGCTGGCTGGGTTTTCAATCCAAATAGAGAAAAAGAATGTTTGCTCTTTGAAAAAGAGCTCTTTTGCTATATGAAGGAAGCAGATGCTGAGAGTTGTATCTGTGAGGAACAGGGAAACAAATTAGTCCTTGACTCTTTGTGTTTGTGGGGTTCTATTTTGTTTAGGTTTTTTGGGGGGGGGGGGCTGGTACTGAGCTATATCCCAGGGCTTTTTATTTTATTTATTTATTTGTTTTTGAGATAGGGTCTCTCTGAATTGCCCCAGTTGGCCTCAAACTTGTGATGCTCCTGCCTCAGCCTCCCAAGTAGCTAGGATTATAGTTTTGTATCATCATGCCCAGCACCCAGAACTCTTTTAATTATGAAATTATGGATTTGTCTTATTAGACATCATTATAATGGACACCAATTAACATTTTAAAAGCCATAGAACATAGCTAATTTCTGTTCTGGAGGTCTGGATGATCAAAAGAGGAGTGTTCTTTTATGTCTAGCTTCATTTGGTTCAGTTCAAAAGTACCCATTTGTTGGGTTGCTAGTTCAAGATAGGTCTGGCGTTGAGCCCTTCAGTGGGGATCAAAATGTGGCTCCAGTAATTACCCTTTTGTTTGTCTGAAGTCCTCTAAATTGATCTTTTTTATTTGCAGTTCTTGGTAAATAAGAAATGGAAGCAATGGATTTTACTAGACTTTAATTAATAAACATTCTTGTTGGACTGGAGCAGTGGGTGGCTCAGCGGTTACGGCACCTGCCTGGCATGTGCCAGTACACGGGTTCAAACTCCGGCACCATGTACACAACGAAATGTGGGAGCAGCGAAAATCACATGAAAGACTAAATAAAATTGATTCTTTCTCTCTCACTGAACCTCTCTCTCTTAAAAAAAAAAAAAAGACATTCTTGATAGTATGTGGGTTAAAAAACTGATAAAGCTATAGAAGTTATTTTTAAAGGAAAGAGACTACATCTTCATATACCTCTATAGTGTGAATCCTGGGGATATGTAGTATTTTGCAGGTGGAAGCAGGTTATCAGATGGTGCTTTATGTCTTCACGCCCCTGTTTTCTCTCATTTTTCCAGTGGTTGAAAAGCCTGCAGCTCGTGGTAGTTGGAGTGGGTCTGCCCTGACGGAGGTGCTGGCTTCAAGTGACTAAGCCACTGCTCTGCTACCCTGCTTACCCTTCTGGCTTGGCCTTGCTCGTGTAGTCTTTAAAGAGCCTAACGGGTGGGATGAATAGAGAAAACTAGAGGGTTACTCTCTGAGCTATATATGTCACAAAGGTCCTGATAGCAGTGGCATGGGATAGTCAACAGCGGTGCTCTTTCCCCTTCCTTCCCTGCCCTGGTGTTGGATATTGAACCTAGGGCTTTCCATGTGCTAAGCAAGTGCTCTACCACTGAGCTACAGCCCCAGTCCCTCTTCAAAATTTTACTTTGAGATAGGATCTTGCTGTATTTCTCAGGCTGGCCTCAATTTTTCGATCCTCTGGCCCCAACCTCCCAAGTAGCTGGGATTACAGGTGTGTGTCCCACGTCCAGTGTGGTCTTTGCCGTTTTAGTGGAATGGCCCTTCTTGGTCTGCCTCTGTTTCTTAGGAATGGTGCTGTGTGTGTTATCAGCTAGTTACAGGCTCCTCTCTGAGACCTTGGTGCTTTTTAAAGATTTCCTAACTCTGCTAGTTTTCTAGTTAGCACCAACCAGCAGGCCTTAGTAGCTTTCGGAACACCTAGGAACTTAATAACTTCCGGGCTGCTTCTTTTTGTTGCTTTGGGACCAGTTTAAAATTACACTACGAGGTCCCTGGCTGCACTCTGGCATTCATCAAAACCGTGTCGTTTTGGTCACATCATTCTTTACGTTTGGTTACATCCTGGCGTTGGTTAAAGTTGCTTTCACAGTTGTGGCCATGTTTCATGTGAGGCTTGGGTATGGTATTGCTGTACCTTTCACACTTGATTTGAAAACAAAGACAGTGAGAAGAATGGAGGAGAGGAAGGGAGGACGGAGGGCACCTCTTAGAACCGCCTTTGTCTCACCCCAAAGAATATTGATACAGATGTAGACTAATTATGTAGCTACACTAAAATTTCACCTATTATACAGCCTTAGTCTGAGTTCTGTGTGCTCTTGTAGGAATTATTCTGTCTTGCTTAGTGACAGCATTGTCATTTGCTTACTGTGCTTAGACATAAAAATTTCGTAGCTTTCTTTTTTTTTTTTTTGGTACCAGGGATTGAACCCAGGGGCACTTAGCCACTGAACCACATGCTCAGCCCTTATTTATTTATTTACTTATTTAAAGAGAGGGACAATGAGAGAGAGAGAAACAATTTCATTCAGTTTCTCATGTGGTGCTTTTTACTCTGAGACCTTGTCGTGTATGTGGTGCTGGGGTTTGAACTTGCATATTTGTGCATGCTGGGCAAGTGCCATAACTCCTGGGCAACTGCTCCACCCCCAGCCCTTTTGATTTTGAGACAGGGTCTCGCTAAATTGCTGGGACTGGCTTTGAACTTGCGATCGTCCTGCCTCAGCTTCCTGAGCTGCTGGGATTAAGACGTGCACCACCATGCCTGGCTCTCTGGGTCCTATTTTAAAGGATAATGTGATTGATCAGCCTAAAGACAAGAGGCTGATTAAAGAAATTTTGGTGCGTGGCAGCAGAGTTGCTTAATGTGTAGAATATTAGAGTTGTGTTTTGTTCTGTTTTTTTAGAGAGGGGGCGGGGTAGGGAGAGAAAGAAATTTTTTAATTTAGTTTTTCATGTGACTTTCGTTGCTCCAAGATGTTGTGTACGTGGTGCTGGGGTTTGAACCCCAGCCGGTTTTGCATGCCAGGCAAGCGCCGTAACCGCTGAGCCGCCACTCCAGCCCAGAATATTTGAGTTTTGAAAAATATAGACTATGACTGGGCACGGTGGCCCCTGCCTGTAATCACAGCTACCGGGAGGCTGAGGCAGGAGGATCACAAGTTCAAAGCCAGTCTCAGTAATGAGGCCTTAAGCAAATTAGTGACACCATGTCTCAAAATGAAAAAATAAAAAGGGCTGTGGATATAGCTCCGTGGTTAAATGCCCCTGAGTTCAATCCCTTTTATCCGACCCCTTCCCCCAAAAAAGAAAAGAAACTACACACTAGGACTGTGACTCAAGTACTGAACAGGCCTCAAAATTAAGTGGCAGTAAGGAGTCTGTTGTTTCCTTTCTAGGTGCTTGCTATTATGACGCTAACCAGTCTATGTATGTGTTTGGAGGCTGCACGCAGAGCAGCTGCAATGCTGCCTTCAATGATCTCTGGAGACTTGACCTAAATAGCAAAGAGTGGATCCGGCCTCTGGCTTCAGGTAAGAGGTGAAATGCTGGCCTTGGCCTTCGTACAGGTAATTCCCTTGCCATGGAAATTCTACCTGGTCTTTTCTGATGTTGGCCTCAGGCAGAGGCTACTGGAGTCTCAGGTCCCTTGTCAAATCTGCTGTGTAAATGCTCAGATTAATATGCTTGTCCAAGTCTCTGAATTTCTCAAAGTCACCCTTCATTAGTACTGGTACATCGCCAAGTCATTACGCTACTGTGTGAATTCACTTCCCTGCTTTTCTCAAGTCACTTGCACAGGTGTGATGTGCTGTTTGGTATGAGGTTGAAGTAAGCTCAGAAGTAAAGTCATGAGAACTGTAGTTGACTGACAGAAACTATTGTCCCAGGGCTGAGGTCTCTGAGTATCTTTTGTTCTTGCCAACTCAGACATTTGGGGAGTGTATGGGACATGCCTGTGCTAGTTACTCTTAACTCAGGGGTGTGGGAAGATTCCATAGTAGGTACATTCTTGCATAGCCCCACTCTGCCAGAAATGTGGCAGAATGACACTTGATTATTTTCTTCTTTCTGACTTAACCTTTCCTAATGGAAAAAGGTAAAGAGCACAGTTGTTTTGTACTCTTAAGGCAGGGCAGTTTGAAGGGACACAGTTATAAGATTAGAGGGGTTGGTACAATGGAGAAGTATAGTCCCCTGAATAGAAGGTGTTCTAGATTTGTTGGCAGACTTTCCCCAAAGCATTCTTCAGTGTCAGAACTGAGGAGTCTTGGGTTTTCCATGATGGGTTCCTTATTTACTTAGGCCTTGCTTTACTGCTTTGATTACTAGACTGGAGACAACATGGTGACAACATGGTCTCTTAGAAAGGATACTAGAGTAAGTGAATAAACATGAGTTTCATTTTCTGGCATAATCAGCAATAATCTGATTAACTCAGCGAGTTGGTGTACCTCTGTGAGAAAAGTGGGGAGTAGGCCTAGATGATTCTGTTTCTAAATGGGCTAGCAAGGCCGGTTTGTTTCTGTGGTTATGTGACCACCACAGTGAATGAATTGGCCAGGGGTTTAAACCCACTTAAAAGAAGCATTCTGCTGCCCAAACCTGCATGCTCCTGTTCCTTTCCCATGTGATAGACAAATAAAGAAGAAACATAGGGATAGGAGATGCAACAGGTGGCCCTGGGTTTTGTGCAGAAGATCTGTATTAGCATTTTTGAAAACACAAGGAGATGGCAATCTTACAGAAACTTGGAAAGTTACTACTGTTTTAGGGCCCTCAGAATTGTGTGCTTCCGAGGGCCTGCTGTAGTCCTGTGTGCAGCGTAGCTGTCTGGAGTGACCCGCTCAGGCCTGCTCGGCTGAATCGTCTTACCGCCTCTACCTGGTGTTTTGTCCAGTCGCCACTTCAGAGCCCCTCTCACTGTTCCAGTCACAGAACAGTCACATTGCCTTCGTCCCCTTTGTTACCAGGCTCTGTGCCTCTGATACTTTGGCATGGGTGTAGCCCTTTGTTGTGGGAACGGATCCCTGGGACCCTCGTAGCTGGATACTACTTCTGTTATTTTTCCTGTAAGGTGAACATGAGGCTTTTTTTGTGTTGTTGGAGTGTTTGTTGTTGTATTGTTGGTTTTGCAGTGGTGGGACTGGAACCCGAGGTCTTGCGTGTTCTGGGCAAGTGCTCTGCCACTGAGGGACGATCCCCAGCCCAGGAGGGTTTTTTTTGTCATCGTTATTTTTGTTTTGATTGTTTGTTTTTTGTTTTTAAATTACTAAGTTTAAAGACTGTGCTTTGAAATTCCTATGGTAGAAAAGTGTTGGAGAAGTAACTGGCTTGGTAATTAATTCAGATTCTATATAAAACATTTATAATGTTCCTTTTTTAAAAATATAAGCTTCTAAATATTTAATTTTCTAGCAGTCTCTCAAAGAATCTAGCTGCTACCTCACCCTAATCCACAATTAAAGCCAAGGTTTAGAGGGAAGAAAACTGAACTTTTTGAAATGTTTGTTTTACAGAAATGGTGGTTTAATAGAGTCCTGGGAGCATCTCATTTAGGCAGACATCCCATGGGAAGATTCCCTGAAGGCATATTTCTGTTCAACCAGAATCACTTCCTAACTGAAACCTCAGTGAGTCTGAATAAAACATAGTTGTCCACGTGTCTCAGCGCTCCTGACTCATTCACTTTGAGAGGCAGCATGGCTGAGGAGAGAGCGTTACCCTCTCTCTTTGGTGCCAGTGGAAGGGTGATCTTCTAGCATCTCAGTGTGCGCAAGCAGTGATAGTGGCTTTAACAACACTCAGTCTTCAAAAATGTAGTTGTTGGAGAATCCGCCTAGCAAGTAGAACGCTTGTAACTGGCAGCAATCTTGATACAGATTTCATCAGATGTTTTTATTTTTGCTTTTCTTTCTTTCTTTCCTTCTTTTTAACTTAGTTTGAGACAGGGTCTAAGTTGCCCAGGCTGGCCTTGAACTTGGGATCAGCATCTGAGTGACTGGGATTACAAGTGTACACCACTACACCCAGTCGTCAGATGTGGTTTATGTGTGCATTTGGTTATATCACAGAGGAGCCTGGAACATTCTCTCTTGATTGTTATCTTAGCTCAGGCTGCCACAACAAAATATCATAGATTGGGAGGCTTAGACAACAGGAATCTATTTGTTGCAATTTTGTGTCTTGCTTTTTCAGCTGAAAGTGAGAGATGAGGGTGCCAGAGCCAGCTGAGGTTCTGACTAGGTGGGGCCTGGCTTTCAGCTGTGCACTGACGGAAGTGCTCCGTCTGGAGGCAGGGTGGTGATGAATGTTGGGAGGGCGTCTTAAAGCTGAAAGACCTTCAGCTGGTGCTTCTCAGACAGCTCCAGTGAGAAGCGCTCTTCCTGGAGCGTACAGTGTGCTGGAAGGAAACAAGAAGCGAGCCAGCACACCATTAGAAGTGGCAGAGGCAGCAGGGAGTGGACTGCAGGATAGGAAGGGCGGCTGCTTTAAACAAGAGCGTTGGATTTTTATTTCTTTTTTGGCTGAGACCTAACAGACAAAGAATGGAGGCAAGCACGACCGACCTGTGCAGACCCTGGGGCAGCGAAGAACGGGACACGCAGGCGCCGAAAGCAGACAGTGCACATGTCGCATAATAAGCTCTGGGGACAGTAGTAGTACAGATGGAGTTGAAATGTAGGTGACAGCCAGCCTGTTATTCACAGGTCAGATTCAGAAACCTTTGAGATTTTAAAGAGAGAAGTACAATGATTCAATTTATATTTTAAAAAACACTTTTGTTGCTCTTTAGGAAATGAAGGCAGGCAAGAAAGTAAAGCTGAGAAAACAGATAGGAGGCTTTCAAAACAAGTACAGGTAAGCCTGCGGGTACAGTGGAATGTGCTTATATCTCAGCTGCCCGGAGGCTGAGGCAGGAGGATTGATTGCAACAAGGCCATCCTAGGCAACTTAGTATGATCAAAGCCAGCCTCAGTAACTTAATGTGACCCTAACCAACGTAGTGAGACCCTGTCTCAAAATAAAAATTAAAAAATGGGCTGGGAATGTGGCTCAGTGGTTAAGCACTGCTGGATTCAATCCCTGGTACCAAAAAAATAAGTAAGGACTGGGAATGTGACTCAGTGGGTAAATTACCCCTGGGTTTCATCCCCAGTACCCAGAAAAAGTACAAGTAAGAGAAATGGTGACTTCTACCAAGCATAGTGTTAGAAACACAAAATAAAGAGAAGGGATTGAGTTACCTTTTTTTCCATTTTAATATAAAAATCTATCTTTCTCTTCCTTTCTTCCTTTCTGTACTGGGAATTAAAACTAGGACTGTGTGCCTGCTCAGCAAGCACTCTACCACTGACCTCCCTCCCTCTGCAGCTCTTAAGTTTTACTTTGAGACAGGGTCTCCCTAAGTTCCCTAGGCTGGCCTTCAGCTGTGATGCTCCTGCTTCAGCCTCCTGAGTAGCTGGGATTACTGGCGTGCACCACCATGCCCCGGTCTGGTATTGTTCTTGATGCTAGGGATGCATGAGTCAATAACAGACAAAGGTCCCAGGACCAATGGAGATTACTTTCGAATAAGGGAAGACATGAAAAATTATAAATATGAGATATAGGATATTAGATGGTAAGTGCTATAAAAGAAAAAGTGTTGGCAGGGGGATTACAATCAGGGGACTGATAACTAGGGGGTCAGGAAAAAGGTAGCATTAGAACAAAGACTGATGGTTCACAAAAAGTGAAAACCACGTGGCTAAGGAAGGACGTTCCCGGCAGAGAGAAGAACCAGTGCAAGCGCCTAGAGGCAGAAGAGTCTGGGTCGTCAAGGGGATCAGTGAGGAGTCCAGTGTGAGTGGAACAGAGGAAAATAAGAGTGTAGAGGAGAGGCAGTTGGACAAAGAATGAAGGGATTATTATATGTAGTAGGGCTTTCTGGTTGTCACAAGGACTTTGTCATAGTCTGTGAGTGAAATGACTAGTCAGATTTCTACTGTGGGAACACAGGGACCTCTTAAGAGGTGATAGCAATCATCTAAATGAGAAAGGATGGCAAGTTGGACCAGATGTTGCCAGAAAGGTAGGAATTGGATGGAGCCAGGCATAGTGGCACACTCCTAAAATTCCAGCTACTCATCTGCAATCCTAGCTTTTTGGGAGACTGAGGCAGGAGGATTGCAAGTTTGAGGCCAGCCTGGGCCTTTCTCAAAATAAAAAAGACCAGAGATGTAGCTCAGTGGTAAAGCACCCCTGGTGCTTTAAAAAAAAGAATTGGATGAATATGATAGAGCCAGAGGAAGTTGCATGGTTTAGATGTGAAGTATGAAGGAGAGGAGTGAAGAATGGCTCACTGAGTTTTCAGCCTGGGCATTTGAAAGGGTGCAGTTGCCATTAACTGAGATGGGGAGGACTGAGTGGTCAGCTTTGGCAAGGGGCAGATGTTTAAGTGTGAGGTGCCTGCTTCAGGACCTCCATGTCGGTATCTGGAATTCAGGGAGACACAGGTGAGAGAAAGCCATGTAGTCCTATGTGTAGGTGGATTTAAAGCCGTGAGAGTAGATAGGTGAGCGAGGGAGTGAGTGAAGAGGAGAGGCCTAAGAACTTAGGTCCAGAGGGCTCCAGCATGTGGAGTTCAGGGGACTAGGAAAGCAGCACCCGTGTGGTAGGAGAGCACCAGGAGAGTGACACCTGGGAGGGAGGAGAATGTGACCGACCTTGTCAGTTGTAGTTGAGGTCAGGACAATATGAAGACTGAGATTGGTCTTGAATTTTGTGAGTAGAATATATTGGGTGAGTGATAAGGATGAAAGCCTGAGTGGAATTCCCAGTGTTAAAACGGGAAGAGAAGAGTTGAAGACGGGCTATGAACAGTACATTTGGGACTGGGGTGTAGCTCAGTGGTAGAGCACTTGCCCGGCATGCACCAGCCCCGGATTCCATCCCATTAATCCACAAAGCAAGTAAACAAGCAAAAAGTAATTATTTATTTATTTTTAGGAGAGTTTAGTGCTAAGTGGAGGTAGATATAAGACAACAAATTTTAAAACATGTTTATATGCTGATAGGAATGATCTAGAGTGAGGAATTGGTTTGGATAGAGAGGGAGAATTGTTAGAAGTGTCTTTGAGTGGTGAGAAAGGCAAAATGAAGTGGAGGGGTTGTCTGGAGATGGGAAGATGACTGTTTATCTGTGGGAACAGGCGGGAATGTGTGCCTGCAGTTGCTGGTGAGTGGGAACCGGTACAAGTTCCCTTCTGATTGCTGTGTCCCACAGATAAAATAATGAGGGTGGAACAGAACAGCAGCCATTGGCAGTCCTGGCCAGTGATTGTAAATGTATAATTGTGCACATAATTCTGGTCTTTGCCAAGTGGTTCCAGGAAGTTGAATGTTTCACCTTCTTGTATTATACAAAGGTACCACCTTAATTCTTACTCAGATTTTTTGGCTCAGCCTGTGTTCAGTTCCCAAAGTAAATAAGCAGTTCTTTTAACAGGTACTTTGAAAGACTAATGTTTAAACCACTATTTCTTAAATGAATTACCCTTTATTCAAACCAAGGCTAATTTTGCCATCTATTTAATATACATTAATCGTAAATCACACAGTCTTTTTTGATTACTTTAAATCAAGATAGAAGTTTTAAAGTAGAAATTTTACATTTAAAATTTGGTATGTTTTTCAAAACTTGTTAAAGATAATTTCACACCCACTTACAAAAGGGGAACAAATTTCAAAGTTTGTGGAACAAAGTTTCCACAGTTAGAAGAGTGTAAATATTCGTGGAGTCTGTAAATGTTAGGTAAAGATTTAGAGCTCGGTCTGTCATCTCTCTTAACTACTCCTGGATCACAGTTGATTTTCCCACATTCTCCCCATTGAGCCTTCTTTCCCAAGACTTTATTTCCCTTTCCGTCATATATGCAATTCCAAGTGATAGATTGTGGATTCAGGCCCTTTGTTTTAGAAAAAATACACTTAAAGACAAAGATACTCAGCCTAGATGCCTGTTTTACACTTGGCCTTGCCACTGCTCAGCTGCTTGCTTCTGAACTTCACTTCTGCATTCTCAGGGCCTTGATTTCTTTCTCTAAAAAGAGGAAGAGATAAGCTCACTGTTCCTAGAAAATAGTTATGCAGTCACCTCTATCCAGATCATCTGAAAGCTTACTTAACCAGTAGATGTCTTATTAGCGCTGTAGCAGACTCACTAATGTCAGAGACAGAATGGGTGAGTGGATCTGCATTTTTAAAAAAAGTGCCCCATTTGACTCTAAGCACAGGTAAATGTGGAAATCCTGGAGCCGAACAATGTCTTTTTGCTTTCTTCTTGTGCAGTCTGGACCTCTCTCATGTTGTCCCTGTGTAGGAGGTGGGCATGTCAGGTGTCCAGCTGGGCTCCTCCGCTGTGGTTAAGGAAGACGCGTTGCCTGTCTGTGCTATCGTAGTTAAACTTTTCCCCAGTCAGGCATGGCCTCCTGCCCCAGGAAACGTGTGTGGGCCTTGAGAGGGTTTTAGAGGTGGGCTAGTGCTTGTCTTAGATTCATTCTTCATGCATTCTGTCTAACCTTCATACCAACCTGATTAGGATGGCACTACATTTATCCTCATCTTGGCAGAAGAGGAACTGAAGCTCAGCGTTAACTAGTGATTTACCTAACTGGATCACACAGCCAGAAAGTGATGGAGCAGAGATTGAAACTCAAGGTTTTGTCTCTAAAGTCTCTGCTCTTTCCACTAAGCCATCCTGTGAGCAGTTTCATTTTTTTTTCTGATTTAGTTCACATTACCACGTTTTAAAACTTTTAAAGTAGATTTTTATAATAGAACAGAATTCCCATATACCTATAACCAATTTTTTTCTATTCTTAACATCTTAAAATAATGTAGTAGACTGTGACAATTAATAAACCAACATTGATACATTATTTAGTTCATACTTTATTCAGATATCCTTTTTTATATATATTTTTTTTTGAGAGAGAGAAAGAATCGATTTTATTTATTCATCTGGTTTTTGTTTCTCTGACATTTAGCCTTGTAAGTGGTGCTGGGGTTTGAACCTGGGTCATTGTGCATAGCAGGCCGCTGAGTCACTGCTCCTGTTTTTGTTTTGTTTTTCACCTAGTGTTAATTTTCTGTTCTAAGATCTGTTCTTGATACATTATATTTAGATTTTCCCCTTCTTTTTTTGGTTCCTTTTGGCTGTGACGGTTTATAACACTTACTGTGCTTTTGATGATTGCTTTTTTAAGGAATACTAGTCAGGTATTTTGTAGACTGAACTTCAGTTTGGATTTGTCTTGTTTTTCTTATGGTTTGACTAGAGTTACAGGGTGTTTTGAGAGCAAGACCATAGAGTTAACATGCCCCTCTCAACACATCAGGTCCAGAGCATGTGTTGTTGCTGGACATAGCAGCTCATTCTGTAATTCCAGCGACTAAGGAGGTTGAGGCAGGAGAAGCACAAGTTTGAGGCCAGCTTCAGCAACTCAGTGAGACCTTGTCTCAAAATTAAAAAATAAAAAGGGCTGGAGATGTGGCTCAGTGGTACAGTGCCCCTGGGTTCAATCCTCAGTACCTGAAATAAACCGATGAGGGGGTGGAGCTTAGTGGTAAAAGCGCAGGTTGGTTCAATCCCCAGTACCAAAAAAAAAAAAAAAAGGAAAAGGAAAAAAAAACCACTACATTATTGTCAGCATAATTGATCACTGTTGATGTTAGCCTTGACCACCTGACTGAGATATTTATTAGATTTCTCCACTGTTACTCATTTTCTCTTCCTTTTAATTCTTATTTACAATTTACTTTTTTTCCTGTCATTCTTGTCTTTTGTTTGTTTTTGGATTTGTTTTTTACTTTGGTTCTTGACCATCTGTTGAATTTAGGAAAATAACTAAGCTATCTTGTTAGTATGTGTATCATCAGTCAAGGAAAGGATAAGGAGGGGCTGGAGCAGTCACTCAGTGGTTATGGAGCTGGCCTGGCATTCACAAGGACTCAGGTTCAAACACTAGCACCACATACACAACTAAGTGTTGAAGCAATGAAAACCAGATGAAAAACTAAATAAAATTGATTCTCTCTTTCTCTCTTCTCACTGTCTCTCTTTTTTCCCCACTGTCTCTCTTTAAAAATTTTTTTTAATAATAAAAAAAGAAAGGATATGGAGGGAGAGAAGAAGAATCAACTTTATTTAGTTTTTCATCTGGTTTTCATTGCTCCGACACTTTGTTGTATATGCTGGGGTTTGAACCCAGGTCCTTGCGCATGCCAGGTAAGTAAAACGCTGAGCAACTGCTCCAGCCCACTCTCTCTTCCTTTTTTAAAAGAAGAAGAAGAAAGAAAAAGAAAAGATGAGGAGTTGGGTACAGTAGCAAACACTTGTATTCCCAGTAGCTCCAGAGACTTGAGGCAGGAGGATCACAAGTTCAAAGCCAACCTCAGCACCTTAGCCAGACCCTGTTTCAAAATTAAAAATTTTTTAAAGACTGGAGATAGGGGCTGGAGCGGTGGCTCAGCAGTTATGGTGCTTGCCCAGCATGTGCAAGTACCCGGGTTCAAACCCCAGCACCCACGTACACAGCTAAGTGTCAGAGCAACGAGGGCCATGTGAAAAACTCAATAAAATTGATTCTCTCTCCCCGCCCCTTTCTCTCAAAAAAAAAAAAAAAAAGACTGGGGATGTGACTCAGTGGTTAAGTGCCCCTGGTTCAATCCACAAAAAAAGAAAAAAGAAAGGGTAAGGAGCGGAGGGTATGTTATTTGAAGAAACTTGCAGTTTAGAGAATTTTGGTAGGAAAAGAGATGCCTAAGATATCCTTTATTACAGTCAGTCTCTTTCTAGTTATCCAGAGTCTAGAAGTGCTGCTGGAAATAATTGGGTTCCTCGAAAAGGACTGTTCTCTAAAAGGACACCCTTATCTTCCAAATCAGTTCTCCTGCAGAAAAGCTCATTTACTTTTGGATCTGGGAACAGCAAGAAATAGAGATGATTGTTCATATCAGGTATCTGTAGGAAAAATATCTTAAACACTGGAAGGTACTTCAGCTGTCCACAAATGTATATCCAGAGTGCCACTGATTTTCTTACAGTGCAAAAGACACCTTAAAAAGGGTACACATGGGGCTGGAGCGGTGGCTCAGCGGTTTCGGCGCTTGCCTGGCAAGCATGAGGACCCGGGTTCAAACCCCAGCACCACGTACACAACTAGTGTTGGAGCAAATAAGGCCATGTGAAAAACTAAATAAAGTTGTTTCGCTCTTTCTCTGTCTCTCTCACTGTCCCTCTCTCTTTATAAAAAAAAAGAAAAAAAAAAAGGAGCACATGGGTCTCTTGTATCCATTGATGAAGCTTTTTACTTTCTATCTAGTAGAAAAGTTTAGTTCTAGTGCTGGGGTCCCTACTTAATTTTCTTTTCCTGACCTGTGGTAATATCACCAGAAAATGTTAAAATCAGGGAGTGTGGACTGATACCTGGACCAAGTATGACCAAAACAACGGACAGGTGTCTGTTCTGGGAAGAGTGAGTCCCCGGCGTCAGTGCTAAGTGCCGTTGACGCTGAAGTAGCTAGATGTGGGTCTGGGGATGACACGTCAGCGTTCTCATTGAGGTTGGAGTTTGCTTTTCACTGTTGCTTTGCATCTAAACACTTTATACATTTTAAAACAATTATCATGTGCTGTTATGTTCGGAAAATGCCAAATTTGTGATGAGGAAGATGTAAATACTTATTTATTAACTGGTAAATATTGGCCCACATAATAAGAGGACACATTGCATGCCCTTCAGATGGGCTCCAGGCTCCTGTTCTCTCTCAAAAACAGGGAGTCAATCTCGCTGTTTTATTATTTTCCTTGTGAATGAGAAGACCCAATTAATGCTGCCTGTGGATCTTCTCTCTCTCTCTCTCTCTCTCTCTCGTTTGTCTTGTGCTAGTGATTGAACCTCTAATGCTGGATCTTTCTTGATTACCAAAATGCGATATTCTTAGCTTTTTCTCTTTCAGGTTGAAAGTCCTGCATCCTTTGACGTTTAGTCATGTGCTCACACTCATGAATCTTTCTTAAAACCCGTAGACTGTTTCTCATTTGAGATAGAAGTCCATAGAGTCGCTGAGAATAAGCAGTTACTCTTCATGGACAGTGATCCTGCCTACCTACCATTTTGACAAGCCGTCTTTGGTTGCTCTTGGGTTCCCTCTGTAATAAAAATCTCAAACTCTCTAACACTGTGTTTATTCTCAGGTATCCATGCAATCTCCTTCTAACAGTACTTCTTGTTTTATGACCACAATAAGCTTCATTTTGTATGATGCCTTATCTCTGTATCTCCAGTGCTATCTAAATTGCTAGCTTCATGTCCTGAATGAAATTGTAGAAGGCTAATTCTTTTTTTTTTTTTTTTTAAGAGGAAGGGAGAATCAGTCTTATTTATTTTTTCATCTGGATTTTGTTTTTCTGACACTTAGTTGTATATGTGGTTTTAGGCTTCAAACCCAGGTCCTAGTGCATCCCAGGCAAACACTGTAACCACTGAGCCACTGCCCTAGAAGGCTAATTCTTTCTTTCTTTTTTTTTTTTTTTTAAAGAGAGAAGGACAGTGAGAGAGACAGAAAGAGAGAAACAGCTCTATTTAGTTTTTCACATGGCTTTGGTTGCTCCAACACTTAGTTGTGTATGTGGTGCTGGGGTTTGAACCCGGGTCCTCGTGCTTGCCAGGCGAGCACCGAAACCGCTGAGCTACTGCTCCAGCCCCAAGAATCAATTTTTATTGAGGTTTTTTTTTTTTTTTTTAACATGGCTTTCGTTGCTCTGACGCTTAGCAATTTTTATTGAGTTTTTCACATGGCTTTCTTTGCGCTGACACTTAGTTGTGTATGTGGGTGCTGGGCTTTGAACCCGTGTACTTGCGCATGCCGAGCAAGCGCTGTAACTGCTAAGCCACTGCTCCAGCCCCCTAGAAGGCTAATTTTAAATGGGGGAAATCAAAAGATTTTACCTGAGACTTTTTTTTTTTTTTGGTACCAAGGATTGAATCTAGGAGCACTTAACTACTGAGCCACATCTTCATACCCACCATTTTTTGTTTGTTTGTTTGTTTTGAGACAGGGTCTTGCTAAATTGCTCAGGGCCTAGCTAGCTTTGAACTTGGAATCTCCTGCCTCAGCCTCCCAAGCCACTGGGATTACAGGCATGCGCCACTACACCCAGCACCCTGGGATATTGCTAACTTCTGCTTCCCCAAGAATGACCCTCCTGTTGCCCAGGACAATCAGCTGTGCCATGGATCAACTCCTGCCTGGTACTCTTGACTGTTTACTCTCTCTATAATCAGGATAAGAGCTGTGCTTTAATTGATTCTACTTGTCATATAAGTAGTACTCTGATAATTCCCTCTTTTCCACTTCTCCGTGGTAGTGATTAAGGGCTGTGAATTTATATTTGATTTGTTGGCTCTTACTGTATATCCCTTTTTTTTTTTTTTTAAAGCTTCTTTCCCTTTTTAGTGAACTTCCTGAATTTTTGTCTGGTATTTGTTTCTTCAACGCTTAGCTGTGTATGTGGTGCTGGGGTTTGAACCCAGGTCCTTGAACAAGTGCTCCAACCACTGAGCTACCTCTGTAGCCCCCACAAGGAATTTTAATAAATAGTTGTTTACAGGCTAAAGTAATAGTTGATGCCATGTAGCAACAGTGGAACGTGGTTTATAATTTAGTGTACCAGCTTTACTGTTAGATACTCTTTTTTTTAACTTCAGAATGTTAGATACTCTTTTTAAAAAAATTCTATTAAGACATCATTTCCATATAGTAAAATGAACACATACTAAGTGCAAAACTCACAGGTTTTTATGTATGTATATAAGCTGTATGCAGAGAACGCCTACCATAGCCATCAGCACAGACCTCTATGGCCTCCAAAGCATGGGGATTCCTCCTTACCAACACCAAGCAGCGTTTGGTTCAGCAGCGTGGACCCCCAGCTGTGGTATAGATGTAGCTCAGCGGTAGAGCACTCCTGGGTTCAATCCCCAGTACCACCAAAAGAAAAAAGGAAAAAGCTTTCAGACATGGCTAACATCCTAGAGAGTTCTCTATTCCCTTAGACCTGCTGCATTTGATGGTGGAAGTAAGTCTTACAGAGCTTTGGGGAGGTGGCGCACTTAACTCATAATGAAAGGTCATAGTCATCAGTAGGGGTCCATGAGCAGAAGTGAAGGGAGGAATGCGGTGGAGGAGAAGGGAGGCCAGGCGACAGTCCTGTAAGACAGCAGGCTTTGTGCATTGCAGGCACAGGTTTACATTCCTTGGCTGATTAATGAACATCTCAGATGCCTTGCCTTTAGGTAGAGATGATGATTCCTGCCTTTCATAGTTTTTGCTCAAATTACATGCAATGCAATATTCAGGTGGAGGAAGGTTATAAAAACTGATAAACTGGGCACCTTTACACATACTGAGTTACTAGCTAAGGAGTAGAAAATGGTTATAAATTACACAGGGTTTTTGGATGAGAGATCAGGCACACTGGCTTTGTCACTAGGGACTCTTGAAGAAATCAGAAGAACCTAGGAACTTTATATATTTGGTTTATATTTGCCATTGTAAACTCTGGGAACCCTGACTAAAATTGTCATGAAAATTAAATTGTTAAGAATTCATCAAGAGGGGGCTGGAGCTGTGGCTCAGCGGTTTCAGCCCTTGCCTGGCAAGCACGAGGACCCAGGTTCAAACCCCAGCACCATGTACACAACTAAGTGTTAGAGCAACTAAGGCCATGTGAAAAACTAAATAAAGTTGTTTCTCCCTTTCTCTGTCTCTCTCTCTCACTGTCCCTCTCTTTAAAAAAAAAAAAGGAAAAGAAAAGAAAGAATTCATCAAGAGCTGGAGTGTGGCTCAGTGGTTATGGCGCTTGCCTGGCATGCACAAGTACGCGAGTTCAAATCCCAGCATCATGTACACACGAATTCTCAGAGCAACAAAGGCCACTTGAAAAACTAAATTAAAAAAATTGACACTCTCTCTCTCTCTCTTGCTCTCTCTCTCTCACTGTCCCTCTCTCTCTTAAAAATAAATAAATAAAAGGAATTCATCAAATTCCAGGCTGGGCGTGGTGGTTTATGTCTGTAATCCCAGCTACTTAGGAGGCTGAGACAGGAGAATTGCAAGTTCAAGCCCACTCTGGACAACATAGTGAGACCCTGTCTCAAAATAAAAAAATAAAAAGAGGGCCAAAGTGGTGGCTCAGTGATTACGGCACTTGCCTGGCATGTACAAGGACGCAGGTTCAAACCCCAGCACCACGTACACATCGAAGTGTCCAAGCAAAGAAAGCCACATGAAATACTAAATAAAATTGATTCTCTCTTTCTTTCTCTCTCACTGTCCCTCTCTCTCTTTAAAAATAAAAAATAAATAAAAAGAGCTGGGGATAACCCCTAGTGGTAAAGCACCCTGAATTCTATCCCCAGTACTGCAAAAAAAGAAGAAAAAAGTTTCATCAAACGCCAGATGTTTACCCAAGTGAAGGCCAGAAGTTTATGACATGATATGAGGAACAACTATAGGTATTTATGTATATAAATTTTGATAACCAAGGTGTCCTTTTACCCAGAGCATCTTACTTGTTGCCACCTTGCATCTCTTGTCTGTGCTCTTGCTCCCTTGGCCAGACTCTTTGCCATTGGAAAATTGCAGTAATGCTTGGACGTCTGCCAGGCTTCTTACACAGCATGTTAGACAGAAACGGATCATTTCAGTCTGCAGAGGACTAGTGAGCATCCAAGGGCTATGCCAGGGTCTGGATGCACTGCTGAGTCATAGGAATTCCATCCCTGAGAAATTCCCCATCAAGTGGAGAGAGACAGAAAACAGTACTTATGTGGTAAAGGAATAAGGCTGTGGATGGATGGCAGCACTGGAACTGAGTCTTTTTTTTTTTTTTTTAAAGAGAGAGGGACAGGGGCTGGAGCAGTGGCTCAGCGGTTTCAGCCCTTGCCTGGCAAGCACGAGGACCCGGGTTCAAACCCCAGCACCACGTACACAACTGACTGTTGGAGCCACTAAGGCCATGTGAAAAACTCAATAAAGTTGTTCCTCTCTCAAAAAAAAAAAAAAGAGAGAGGGGGGGCAGTGAGAGAGGGAAAGGCAAAATCAATTTTATTTAGTTTTTCATGGGCTTTTATTGCTCGGACACTTCATTGTGTACGTGGTGCTGGGGTTTGAACCCGTGTACTCGCTCATGCAAGGCAAGCGCCGCAACTGCTGAGCCACCTCTCCAGTTCCAGGAACTGAGTCTTAAAGAATAAATTTGAGTGCCTTGGCTGAAGGGTGGAATTTCAAAGGAACTGGAGAGAGTTTGATGTTTCCTGTTCCGTAACCAGGGTTTGTGAGGGGAGAAAGGTGAGAGGAGGTACGGGAAGGTGGTCAAGGAACAAAGAATGACCAACAAGGTCCTGCACAGTCTTTCACCCATTATCTCCCTGCCCTTGTCACCTGCTGCATCCTGTCCGTCACTGGGGCTTAGCCTTACCTGTGAACTTAGGCTTTTACTCTTTCTTCTGCCCTATGCTTCATAGGTCCTCATTGATGTGGCCTTTGTGAGACCTTCCTGACCCTCTCTCCAGTCCCTTCTTCATTTCCTTTTTTTTTTTTTTTTTTTTTTTAAAGAAAGAGGGACAGTGAGAGAGACAGAGAAAGAGAGAAACAACTTTTATTTAATTTTTCACATGGCCTTTGTTGCTCCAACACTTAGTTGTGTACGTGGTGCTGGGGTTTGAACCCGGGTCCTTGTGCTTACCAGGCAAGCGCCGAAACCGCTGAGCCACCGCTCCAGCCCCTCTTCATTTCCTTTTGGCACTTACCACTGTCCCACAAGGGTTTTGTGTTTTATTTACTACTGACCCTAGTCCCTGGCCGGTGGAATGCACTACCCGAATGCACTACCATACGTATCTTGCTAAGTAAGGGATGGACTGTATCTCGAAGGCCCTGGTGACTATGTGAAAGAGATGATGGAGGGAAAAAAAATGATTTTATTCATGAATTTGCTCCCAGTCCTCTTGGGGGTCATTTTGCGGACAGACCCTAACCGCATTGGTACCCAGTTGTTGGGCCTCACCAAATCGTTGTTTTCATTTAACAGTCCCTAACTCCATCTGACAGAAATATTGCGATTTTTGTTATAGTCCAAGGGCTACGAGGAAAGACCTTGGCCCTCCCCGTCTTTGTTATCACTCTTCCTGAGCTTGCAGATGAGTGCCCACAGGGAAGCAGGGAAGTTGAGACCCGCCCCAACAAGAACGTCCTGCTGAAGAGTGGCCTCGATGGCTGGCTCCGGCGTGGCACCAGGTGCCTTTCCTGGGCGGGGTCTGTGTTGTTGCCAGCAGGCAGTGGATCCTGGGGAGCAGAAAACAGGTTTCAAGTGCCCTTGCTTTTCTGATGTGTACAAGAATAGGAGCAGAGGAGATGTGCCAGGTAACGCACTGAGAATCCGCTCTAATTAGAGTGAAACTTCTCCACTGTGTTTTCATTAACTGGGTCTGAGTGTTACCTTTTACTGCTTACAGAGTTATAGTTTGCTGGCATTACTAATCAGAATCCATTCAAAATAGGTCTACGAAGGGCTGGAGCAGTGGCTCGGCAGTTCCGGCACTTGCTTGGCACGTGTGAGGATGTGGGTTTGAACCCCAGCACCAAATACCCAACAAAGTGTTGCACCAACAAAAGCCTCATGAAAATCTAAGTAGAATTGATTCTGCCTTTCTCTCTCTCTCTCCCTCTCTCTCTCTCTCATTTTTAATTAGGGAGTTGAGTTATTGTACAATCATAAATGCATATAAAATAACACTATGATAGGCATCTTTTTTTTGTTGTTGTTGTTCCTCTCTCTTTAAAAAAAAGTATATACTGAGGGACTGGAGCAGTGGTTGGGGTGCTTGCCTGGAGTGCATGAGGACCTGGGTTCAAACCCTAGCACCACATATACAACTAAGTGTAGAAAAACATAAAAACCAGATGAAAAAATAAAATTAACTCTTTCCCTCTCTCCTTTTAAAAATACATGTATGGGGGCTGGAGTGGTGGCTCAGCGGTTTCGGTGCTTGCCTGGCAAGCACGAGGACCGGGGTTCAAACCCCAGCACCGCGTACACAACTAAGTGTTGGAGCAACTAAGGCCATGTGAAAAACTAAGTAAAGTTGTTTCTCTCTTTCTCTGTCTCTCTCACTGTCCCTCTCTCTTAAAAAAAAATATATGTATGAATATGTTGTCGCCCTTGAGAGAGTCCCGACTTTAGGTTCCCATGTACTTGTGTGTGCACACCCTCTGTTGTCATACGGCCTTAAGAATTTAGTATCATTTTCCTTTCCCTTTGAGAAAATATTTTCTTGAGATTCTGACTGAAATAGTCCAGTGAGTCCAATATTTCAGCAGTCTGCTAGTGCTGTGTAGTCCACATACACAGATTCACAAGTGCCCAGAATCCTCTTCCCATGCACCTGTTCTTATGCTCCGTTTGGTGTGTTAGTGAAAAATGGTGGTTCTCTTCACTTATATACTTCAAGGGCAGTGAGCAGCAGGAGGTGATGGATTTGCCAAAACCCTCCCCTACGCTGAGGGGAGCCATGGGGAGCCTGGTGCCAGCACACGGTGTGCAGCTTTGCCTATTACCCAGGGCACTGGCACTCTGCAGAAATCAGATGAGCTCGCCAGACAGGTGGCAGAGATGGGAAAGAAGTGGACTTTTCAGAGGGTGTGTAGGAGAAAACAGCCCACTGCTTCCAACTCTGAGCATTTTAAGTTGTCAGTGGCAAGGACATATCTGTGTTTCTCTGAATTAGATTGGTGATGAACTTTTCCTACCAGAGGAACTTCAAGTTTGCAAAGCTTGAAATGTGATCGTGTTCATTCCTTTGTGTATTCATCTTCATATTCCTTTATTTTTTTACTATAGACCCAGTGCTGTTTTGGATACTACAGGTAGAGAGTGAATAAGAAGGAGGGCATGGTGGTGCACACCTGTAACCCCAATGACTCGGGCAGCTGAGACGGGAGGATCACCGGTTCAAAGCCAGCCTTAGCAACTTCACAGTGTCCTAAACAACTTAGTGAGACCCTGTCTCAAAATTAGAAAAAAGGGTGGCTGGGGATGTAGCTCAGTGGTAAAGCTCCCGTGGTTTCAATCCCCAGGACTCACCTCTCTAAAAAGGGATCAGGGTCTATGGGCAGAAAACAGACAAACAAATCAATAAGTTATGGAATGTCTGTGGAGCCAGGATTTACGGATAGATTTTACAGGTTATCTGGCTGTCTTTATAGTTTATTACCTTTTTTTTTTTTTTTTTTTTTGCCATGCCGGGTATTGAACCCAGAGGTACTCTACCACTGAGCCACACCCCCATACTTTATTACTTTTTGCTTTGGGACAGGATCTTAGAAATTGCCAATGCTGGGCCCCAAACTCCTGGGAGTGGTCCTCCTGCTTCACCTCCTGAGTAGTTGCAACCATGGGCAGCGTGGCACCTCAGCTGGCTTGTTGCAGTCTTTTTCTTTGCAGTACTGGGCTTTGTGCACACTAGACAAGTGTTATACTGTGGAGCTACACCCCCAGCCCTACACTTTACTTTTTAAGGCTGATTATTGGTTTTTACTAAGAGCCAGGTGTAGTGACACACCTGTAATCCCAGTGACTCAGCAGGCTAAGGCAGGAGGATTGCCAAGTTCAAGGCCAGCCTTAGCAACTTAGCAAGAGCCTGTCTCAAAATAAAAAATTAATAAAAGGGCTGGGGATAGGGGCTGGAGCAGTGGTTATGGTGCTTGCCTGGCATGCACAAGGATGCGTGTTCAAACCCCAGCACCATGTACACAACGAAATGTCGCAGTAATGAAAGCCACATGAAAAACTAAATAAAATTGATTCTCTCGCTTTCACTGTCCCCCTCTGTCTTTTCAAGAAAAAAAGTGTGGGGGGGGGGGCTGGGGATACAGTTCAGTAATAGAGGGCACCTGTGTTCAACCCCTAGTACGAAAAAAATTGATATGCTTTTAATCAAAATGACTATGACATACTTGGATGTCCGTCTGTGTTTTCCTGTTTTTATAGAAGGGAAGCACCGGGGTCTACATGCCACTTACATAGGCTAGTGTCTGTTAGGAAGACATAGGATATTACTTATTTGAGGTTCTTTGTTGTACTCCTCCCTGAGTGCTGGACACATCCCTGGTTAGCCTTCTTTATGAGCTGGTGAATTTTCCTTGTTCCTGCTGGCCCTAGACAGTGCTGGAACAAGCTGGGCCTGTAATGATCTCAGGACTTGTGAATGAGAACAGAGCCACTGGTTCTCCTGAGAAAGAAAGGAATCCTTTCATTTATTTACGAAGTTCAGATCCTGGGATTTTCCCAGAACGCGGGCCTTTCTAAGGTGGATGCATATTCTCTCCTGCTGGAGAAAAGAGTGGAAAGAATTTGCATTGCACAGACCCCAGTAACCTTTGGCTTTTTAGGAGAGAGAATAAGTAAGATTTCGCCATATTTCAGTTGGCTCTCTCCCCTGATTGACTAGGTTTTTCTCATTTGGAAGGGCCAGAAACTTTATGACTAGCGACATTGTTTTACTTCTAAATGGAGCCACTTGAAAGTACCCCTTGATTAGAACTGCAATTAGCCAGTTATCAGATTAAACTGAAGACTCTAGACTTCTCTTCTCTCCCAGAAATTGAATCAAAAGACTGTTTGAAATGGTAACAAGGAACTATTACTGGTTTTCATGTTGTTAATTTTTAGCTGATAAGTGCTGCCCTATTTATCAAGTGGTCTTTCATGTGGGTTTGTTCATTGGCACTGAAAACAATGCCGGTAGGGAATTTCTTTTTGTTCATGCCTGAAGCGTATATAGATCTACAAGATCTGAAAGTTTCTCATGGCCATTATAAAAGTTCCTGTTGTTTAGATGTTCCATAAATGACCCAGGGAGTGTTTTTAAAAGTGTGGGTGTAGCTGTAATAAAATAAAAAAAAAAATTGTATACCCTGAAGCCCAAGATTCAGTATAAGCTTTGTCTAACTTCAGGGAGTTTTTGTGTCAATCAGTGATTTGTCTGCTCTTGTTGCAACTGGGGAAAAAAATAGAAAAAAATCAACGGAGTGCTGGGAAGGGGATACCCAAAGAAATGTCTGGAAAGGTCCCTGATACCTCCGGGTACTTTGTGATTAGCTGGAGCCGGTTGTAATTGAGCCGATGAGGGATCTGTAACCAGTGGGCTTCCGTGATTGGGTTCAGTTTAGTCGATCTCCTCCACGATGGTATGACCTTATTGGGACACTAAAAGGGTCATTTCAGCACAGTGTGCTAAATGCTCAGGTCAAGGTAGATGACAGGGTACCCCCAGAGCCTTTAGCCAGCAGGGTGTGCTGCAAGCCTCCTGCAGAAGGCCAGGCCTGTGCAATCTTTAGTTCTTTCGCACTCAGTGCCATGTGTTTAAATACTGATTTCAGACTGAATTCAAGAGCATTCTTAGGTAGAACCAAGTCTTAGAATGCAAGAATTTGGGGGGAGGGATAATGGTGGGTAATTGAGGAGGGGCTCTTGGGGGGAAATCTAATTTTCAGAATTTAAATATATATTATATTGTTTCGTTAGAGGCATTTTTGATTGTTCAACAAATAAATTTCTTATTAAAATAAAATAAGGAGGGGCTGGAGCGGTGGCTCAGCGGTTTCGGTGCTTGCCTGGCAAGCACGAGGACCCGGGTTCAAACCCCAGCACCACGTACACAACTAAGTGTTGGAGCAACTAAGGCCATGTGAAAAACTAAATAAAGTTGTTTCTCCCTTTCCCTGTCTCTTTCACTGTCCCTCTTTAAAAAAAAAAAATAAATAAAATAAATAATTAAAATAAAATAAGGAGAAAAAAGAATGCAAGAATTTCAAGTTCTGAAATTTTCTATTTGTATTTGCCTCCTGCTTTTTCTTTAAAGCATTATGTTTTGGAACCTTCTATGGGCATCTTATACAAATGTAAAAATCCATTATAAGTATTCACCACATTGATGTTTAGTTGGAAATATTTTAATTATCTGGAGAAAATGGCTATCAGTTCCTGGAAGAACCGCAGTGGTCTCAGGCTGTGCTCCTTGGAGACTTCTGAGTGCTCCTCATGGTGCTGTCTTCAAGGTGGTCAAGATAGACTGTACTCCAGGTCTGCGATGTCCTCGGTGTTCCTTTTCCTCCCCGCTTTCCTCAAGCTAATACTGTATGCTAGGTCAGAAGCCTCGCTGCAGGAGTCCCAGGAAGCTAGGACCGACCTGGAGAGGTAATCGTGAAGAGCAGGGAAGGACATCAGTAGTATGGGGATTGGAAGGCACAGTGAGGCCCAGAGGCTCAGCCCTGACTGACTTCATGGAGCTTTAGGCGCACGCTGAGGAAGAACTGGGGCAGGGCCAAGTAGTGTGATAATTAAGTTGTCCTGGTCAAACTGGTCTGGTTGATCAGTATTTCAGTTCTAGTTCTGTGAGGTAGCTCTCGACAAGCTCTTCTCTCTCTCAATCTCTCTCTCTCTCTCTCTCTCTCTCGGAGAGAATCAGTTTTATTTAGTCTTTCATGTGGCTTTCATTGCTCCAAATCTTCATTGTGTACATGGTACTGGGGTTCAAACCCAGGTCCTCCCACATGCCAGGCAATCACTGTAGCCACTGAGCCACTGCTCCAGACCAAGCCCTTATCTCTTGAGGGGGAGCATTTTCCACTTGTTCAGGACAGGATGTTTATCATACCCATGATCCTGGAAGTGGGGTGTGACTGAAGACTTTTAAAATATCATTCCAGAGATCTGATACAATTGAGGCTGAGTGTGGTGGTGCTCCTGAGGCTGAGGCAGGAGGATTGCAAGTTCAAAGCCAGCCTCAGCAACTTAGTGAGGCCCTGAGCAACTCAGCAAGACCCTGTCTCAAAATAAAATGGGCTGAGGACATGGCACAGTGGTTAAGAACCCCTGGGTTCAATTCCTGGTTAACCCCATGCCCCCCAAAAAGAAGCTATATTTGAATGTTCCTGGTCTGCCAGTCTTGTCTCAGCTTTAAAGGGAAACAAGATAGGTTAGGTAAATTTGGGAAAAATAAACCTTGTATTACCAGTTTTTAGGTAAATACTCCTTAAATGATTAACATGCCTACATGTAGAGCTGAGCGGGGACCAAATCCGAAGTTTAAGGTAATGAAGGAGACAAACATAAAATGAAGCAGAGGTGCCAGGCTTCTTCCTGCTTTGGGTTACCTAATGGGCATGTGTAGGCCAAAGAATTGGTTTTAGCAAAAACAGTCTAAGTCCCTGTCACAAAACCATAAAACTTTTTTTTCATTCCTATTACAAATTATCACTTTGAAAATCAAAATAGTTTAGAGATCCAAACAGTTAAGAATAAACTGTTAGGGGCTGGAGCGGTGGCTTATCAGCTGGAACACTTGCCTGGCATGCATGAGGACCCAGGTTCAAACCCAGGCACCACGTACACAACTGAGTGTCAGAGAAACAACGGCCAAATGGAAAAATGAATAAAACTGATTCTCTGTTTTTCTCTCTCTCATTCTCTCCTTCTGTCTTAAAAAAAAAAAAGAATAAGATGTTGAATTATAATTTCAGTCATTTTTCTTCAAGGAATCAGTTGCCTCCTAAGTTACAAGTATCAGCTTGTCCTCTTGTGCCCTGTGTCTGATACTTACCTGGTATTCTAGAAAATGCCTTTCAAGTTGTCTTCCCTCCTCACTGTTGCTCTCAAGGGTCTGTTTCTTCATACACTAGCTCTACCTAGCCAAAGACTTGGTTAGAACCTTCAAGACCCAGCTTTGGTCCTACCAGGAAAATTTCATCCTTCCCCCCTCCACATGCACACCAACTTTAGGTTCCTATCTCAAAAAAAGTACATACACAATAGAAATGTGTGCTAGGTCATTGGTTAATGTGATCTCTTTTGTATTAGTTCGCCCTGAAGACTAGCTTTGTCCAGGAATGATGGGGGTCCTGATGTGGAGCATGGGCGTACTGCTTGTGGAAGTACGAGAGAATGCCTTTCCCCGGAAACACACTGAGAGCGTGAGCATGTGTGCAGAGATGTAGCATGTGATGGCGGTAGGCCGTGAACCCAGTACTCCTGGGTTGCTTAGCATCCTTCCACGTGCTAAGCAAGTGCTCTCTACCACTCATCTACCGCAGTACCATTTTTCATTCCTTTTTTTTTTTTAAGACAGAGAATGATAGGGAAAAGAGGATCAATTTTTTTTATTTGTTTTTAATCTAGTTTTTGTTTGTCCGACCCTTAGTTGTGCACGTGGTGCTGGGGTTCAAACCCAGCTCCTGGTGCATACCATGCAAGTGCTCCCACTGCTGAGTCACCACTTCAGCCCCCATTTTTCATTCTTTACTGTCCCTGTTGGCATCTTCTCTAAAAAACAAATAATTTGAAAGTATCCAGGGGAAAAAAAGTGTCACTGCCAGTTTAAAAGCAGTTTATAAAAAGCAAATTACAAAAAGCTGGGCTCTCTGGTACGTGTCTGTGACTTGAGAGGCTGACACAGAAGAATTGAAAGTTCAAAGCCAGCCTTAGTAACTTAGGCTCTACGCAACTTAGTGAAACACTGTCTCAAAATAAAAAAATAGGGGTATGACCCAGTGGTTAAATGTCCCTGAGGTCAATACCCAGTACCAACGAAAAAAGAAAGAAAAAACAAGAAAAATCAAATTACACAGCCAAGCATGGCAGCGTAAACCTCTAATCCCAGCAGTTCAGGAGACTGAGGCAGGAGGATCACAGGTTCAAGGCCAGCCTGGGCAACTTAGCAAGAACCTGTCTCAAAATAAAAAAGACTGGCAATGTGGCTGAGTGGTAGAGGTCTTGCCTAGTGTGTGTGAGGCCCTGGGTCCGACAGTCCCTGTCCAAACAAGGGGAAAAGGAAACCACACAACCGACAAAAGTCTTGGAACTGCGCAGCTCAGCAGAGGCTCCGCCCAGTGCTTATCTTCAGGATTCACTGGCGTGCTGGTGAGTCCCGAGGTTAAATTTTTCATGTTCCTCGTGTTCACCATTTTACCTCTTCTAAGTCCCTAACTTTCTACTCCTAGATTTGTTTTCAAAATCAGGGAGAATTGTTAGCAAATAATTTACATTGTAATTTTTAAGGTGATTTTTCTGAAAGCCAATACTTAGAAAGATTTTTCCTTTTATTTATTTGCAGTGTATATCAGCAACTGTAGATGATGATGACCAGGACATGTGTGTATACTGAACATGTTAAAGTAGTCCCTTTCAGGGGGCTGGAGTGGTGGCTCAGTGGTTATGGTGCTTGCCTAGCATGTGCGAGATCCCTGGTCCAAACCTCAGCACCATGTACACTACCAAGTGTCAGAGCAATGAAAGCCGGATGAAGAATTAAATAAAATTGATTCTCTCTCTCTCTCTCTCTCTCTCACTGTCCCTCTCTCTCTCTTTAAAAAAAAAAAAAAAGAAAAAGAAAGAAAAAAAGTAGTTCCTTTCAGCACCACCGACTTTTTTTTTTTTTTGAGAGAGCGGTTCAAATAAAAAAAGAAAACAAAAAAATTTTTAAATAAAAACAAAAGAAGAAAATAAAAAGAGAGTGAGAGAGAGAAAGAGAGAATCAATTTTATTTAGTTTTTTTCATGTGGCTTTCGTGGCTGAGACTTTGCTGTGTACATGCTGCTGGGGTTCCAACCTGCATTCCAGGCAAGCGCCAGAACCACTGAGCCACCGCTCCAGCCCCTTTCAGCACCACTTTAATCAAAGCATTTGACAAATGAAATCCACAGAACCTTGTCCTTACTTTACTACCAAAATGAAGGTGCCCATATAATCCTGTACAGAGTATTTGCACAGAAAAAGGTGCGTTCGGCTCAGTGTTAATAAAAATCATCCGACATTTGGCAGTAAGGCAAAAGGAAAGAACTGCATGCCACCACTGTCATCTCCCCGCCCCCCTTCCTCTCCTCTTTTTGGCAGTGCTAAAGACTGAACTCAAGGCCTCTGAACTCAAGGTCTCAGTGAATGCTAAGCAAGTGTTCTACCACTGAAATACAATCCTAGCCCTGTGTGCCCTTTTAATGTCATATAGGATGGTTAAGTCCCTAGGACATGGTTCTCAAAGTCTAGTCCCCAGACCATCAGTGTCACTTGCGGAATTTGTCAGAAATGCAACATCTGGGAAGCTCAGGGGTGGGTCTGATGTTGCCTTTGAACACATCCTCCAGCTGCTGCTGATACACCTGACGTGTTGAGAACTCCTGCCTTAGAGAACTGAACTTACTATTAATTAGGCCCTAGGCTTTATGAAGTTGCGTATTAATTGTAGATTTTTACCTGTAAAACATATGTGTGATTTCTATCAAATAGAAAAGATACTAACACCAAAGGTTACCTTTTTATTGTCCCATAGATAACTAACTGGTCTTGTCTTCAATTTAACAAACATTTTAGCATGTTTGTTAGAATTTCCTCAAATTCTCCTTGTCCATATATATAATTTTTTTTTTTAAAGAGAGAAGCAGAGAATGAGAGAGAAATAATCAGTTTTCCTCGTTGTTTCATCTGGCCTGTTTCTCCAATACTCAGTTGTATCCGTGGTGCTGGGTTCAAACCCAGGTCCTCGTGCATGCCAGGCGGGCACTGCAACTGTTGAGCCACAGCTCCAACCGCTGAGCCACCGCTCCAGCTCCTCATTTTTTTAGAGAGAGAAAGAGAGAATCAATTTTATTTAGTTTTCATGACTAAAAATAAAAATTAACTCTCTGTCTCTTTTTTAAAAAAGAATAGTTAACAAAAATAAACAATTTACCCTCCAAATTCTGAATAAACTGCCTCAAAAACCTAAACCAGGGTGATATAGGTCTATTTGTTGAGATTGTAAGAGACATTAATAAAGCAGTAGAATTGTGAATCTGCCTTCACCTTGTGACGTTTGGATTTCATTGCCATGGGCACCTGCAGTTAGAACCAGTTGTGGCAGTTGGAAAATGGAAGGGGCCAGAAGCACCGAGTTTTTGTTGCTGTTTTTTGGTGGGGAGGTACTCGGAATTCAACCCAAGGGATGCTTCACAACTCAGCTACATCCCAAGCCCTCTTTATTTTCAGACGGTCTCACGGAGTCGGCGAGGCTGGCTTGAGCTTGTGATTCTGCTGCCTCAGCCTCCTGAGTCTCGGGGTTCTAGGGTGTGCCGCTGGGCCGGGCGCAGGTTGGATTTCTTGAGCACCTGAGATGTGGACTTGCTTTTTGTTTTGTGCGCTTGCTTTTTCAGGAGGCGCGCAGCGTCTGGTCCGCAGTAAGCGTCGGGCCTTGGCTGCGGCTGCCTCGCCCAGCTGTGAAACGCACGCGTCTAGTGCTAGCGCCTCCGTTGTCAGACTAAACGAGGAAATGCAGTTGGTGTATCATAGCACCTAACAGCAAACTAGTGATACTAGTGAATAATGACCCCGGTATGGAGACGTAAAAGTTTTTTTAGTCATGCGTTAAAATATAGGCAACTCCAGTTTTTTGATCTTGTTATCAAGCAGTTGAGCTGCTCTTTTAGTCCTGGATCCTGTGTGAATTTAAACTGCAATTGTGGGAAAGTGACATTGAAATCAAACCAGAATTTGAAATTGATTCACTATTCCAACAGCTTCTTTGCAAAAGTAAACAAAAATGTCTTGGGATTCTACCACTGTCTTTTGCATGTCAAGATTTCTTCTGATTTCTTTGGAACCTTGAGAGCGATCCGAACCAGTTAGCAGTTCTGGAAACGTTAGTTCTGCTGAGCAGGTGTCTCTCTGGTTATCAGGTTTCCTACGGCTGCCTTTTGGCTTGTGCCTTGTTTTGAGATTTGCTGCATTGATCATATCTGCTGTGTAATTAGAAGGCCTTTGGTGTGTTTGGGGAATGAAGCCTAGGGGGGAAATAGACTTGAGATACCTGTCTGTCCACCTGTGATCTGGGCACATTTGGTTCTGTGACTCCTGATTAGAAGCTTGATGGAGCAACACCCCTTCTTCCCCCACCTTTGTGCAGTAATGATACCTAGCCTGCATTTAGAGGCCTAGTAGCCTTGGGTTTTTTTATTTGTTTTTGTGGTACTTGGAATTGCACTAAGGGCTTCACACATATTAGATAAGTGTTCTCCTACTGAGCTACATCCCCATCCCCACCCCCGTAAAAAAAAAATTTAAATTAAATTAAATTTGGAGGGGCTGGAGATGTAGGTCAGTGGTAGCATTTGTAAAGTGCCTAGCATTTGTAAAGACCTGGGTTCAATCTTTAGCAACACCAAAAATTTAAATTTTGACAGGGTATCTCTGAGTTGCTGAGGCTGGCCTTGAATTTATAATCCTTCTGCCTCAGCCTCCCAAAATAGCTGGGATTATAGGGATGTACCACTGGGCCTGGCTAAGATGTTTTCATTTATTTTAAGAGAGAAGGAAGGAGAGACAAACAGAGAGAGAGAATCAATTTTTATTGAGTTTTTCACGTGGCTTTCATTGCTCTGACACTTGGTTGTATACGTGGGTGCTAGGTTTGAACCTGCGTACTTGCGCGTGCCGGGCAAGTACTGTAACGGCTGAGCCACAGCTCCAGCCCCTTTATTTTATTTTATTTTATTTTATTTTTTTGAGTTAAATAGTCACTCTGTAGGGCTAGGGATTTATCTCAGTGGTAGGGTGCTTGCCTGGTACATGTGAGGCCCTAGGTTCATCATTAGCACTGCAAAAAAAGAAAACCATCTGTCAGTACTAATAATTAAATTCTGTTCTCTTACAAGACATATTCCTTGTGATTAGCAGCACATGAGATGTATGAGATTCTGGTTAATTTGCCTTCGCAATAACACCACCACAAGACACTTCCACTGTGTGCACTTCATGACACAACTCAGTCTCCACAGCCACTGTGTGAAGCAGTGCTGTTGTTACTCCAGTCTGTGGTAGGGAAACTGAGGCAGAGAGAGATCTGGTAACTGGCATGAGTTTGACAGCTGCTTGAAGGTCAGGGCTAGGATCTGACCCCAGGGAGGCTACCTTGAGAGTCTGTGCTCTTAACCATAGTCCTTTATGCTAAAGTCTTGGTGTTAATTGTGTTTTGGAATTCAAAATTTTTCAGATTTTAGGATGGGAATACAGTGTGTATTCCTTTATAGTATTTTTGATGGAATCTGGGGCAGTACCCTGTAATCAAACTTAACTCCATTAGCACCTGTGAATATTCACACTAAGCCAAATTAAATAGTGCTATACATAACCTTGTCATTTTAAATCAGGCTTGGTCATCACCAAATGGTTTTCCTTTTTAAAAACGTTTCCACACCTCTGAAGATTCTGGAAGTTCAAGTAAGGGATTAAGGCTCTGTACTGTGTAGCCTCTCACAGGAGTTTTCATCAAGTCAGGTGACTTTGGCAGTGGAGCAAGAAAAGGGTTGTATTGAATTCGTATTTCTTTTCTCATTTTTTTTTTTTAATAAGGAGAGAGGTACAGTGAGAGAGAAAAGCAGAGAAACAACTTTATTTAGTTTTCACATGGCCTTTGTTGCTCCAACATTTAGTTGTGTATGTGGTGCTGGGGTTTGAACCCAGGTCCTCGTGCATGCCAGGCAAGCGCCAAAACCACTGAGCCACTGCTCCAGCCCCTCTTTTCTCATTTTTGTGATTCTTATTTTTCGGTTTGTTTTTGGGTTTGAATTCATATTTCTTATGCATGTATGTATGAATTTATTTTTGTAGTTCTGAGGATCAAACTCAGGGCTTTGCACATGGCTAGGCAAGAGCTCTACCACTAAGCCACATCCTCAATCTTCATATTTCTTTCTCTTTTTTTTTTCTTTTTTTTTTTTTTAAGAGAGAAGGACAGAGAGACAGAATCAATAATCAATTTTTATTGAGTTTTTCACATGGCCCTCTTTGCTCTGACATTTAGTTGTGTATGTGATGCTGGGGTTTGAACCCATGTACTTGCACATGCCAGGCAAGCTCCATAACCGCCGAGCCACCACTGCAGCCCCCAGTCTTCATATTATTCTTAAAAACTGAAATAATGGGGCTGGAGCGGTGGCTCGGTGGTTACAGCGCTTGCCCGGAATGTGCCAGTAAAAGGGTTCAAACCCCAGCAACCCACGTACACAACTAAGTGTCAGAGCAACAAAATTCATGTGAAAAACTCAATAAAAATTGATTCTCTCTGTCTCTCTCACACTGTCCTCCTGTCTTTAAAAAAAAAAACAAAACAAAACAAAAAAAAAAACAATGAAATAGCCTGCTACCACAAAGCACTTTTTGCAGAGGCCAGCCAATCCAGAATGTTGTTTTTTTTTTGTTTGTTTGGTTGGTTTTTGATTTATGATTTTTTTTTAAGAGAGAGAAGGAGAGTGAGAGAGAGAAAAGAGAATCAACTTTATTTCTTCATGTGGCCTTTGTTTTTCTGACACTTAATTGTGTATGTGGTGCTGGAGTTTGAACCCAGGTCCTCTCGAATGCCAGGCAAGCGATCCAACTGCTGAGCCACTGCTCCAGCCCCAGAATGTTTTTTATAAAAAAAAAAAATTAAAATCATCTGTAATCTTATCATTCAGAATGATTAACTGTTACTGACTTCTAGATTTTCTTTTATGTATGGGAACACAGATAGGAAAAATAGATTATTTTAAGTGGGCTTAATTTGCCTAGATTAGAATTCTGTTTAACTAACTAGATACGTGCCCTTGGGGAACGTGACCACTTTGCGCCTGAGCTTCTTTATCCGCACAGTGAGGATGATAATAGTCCCTTCCTGGTAGGGAAGTGCTGAGCGAATCAGGGACATGAAAAGCACTTAGAACCATGCCAGGGCCACGTGCCAGTGCCCAGCCATTACAGCATTTGCCTGGTGTGCTCGGAGACATGGGTTCAAACCCCAGCACCACAATGAAGTGTCGGAGCAACAAAACCACACAAAAAATTAAATAGCATTGATATTCTCTCTTCGTCTATCTTAAAAAAAAAAAAAAAAAAAAAGAACTGTCCCAGGATGGTGGTGCCCCTCACCTGAGCCATTATTTCCTGTTTTTCACTTGCTACTTTTTAATTTTCACTTAATAAAGCATTTAAGGTAATAAAGTACAGAGACATGTGGACTTTAATGGTCATATAATATCCTTCTCTGTAGAGCATTTTTCTTTTCATTTGCCCAGCTGTCTTGTTAGAGTAACTCTTAGAAATGGAATCACTGACTCAAAGCATCTTCACTTTAAGAAGTTTTATGCATGGGGCCGGTGCGGTGGTTCAGCGGTTATGGCGCTTGCCTGGCAAGCACAAGGATGCGGGTTCGAACCCCAGCACCATGTACACAATGAAGTGTCAAGGCAATGAAAGCCACATGAAAAACCAAATAAAATTGATTCATTCTTTCTCTCTCTCTCTCTCTCTCTCTCTCTCTGTCTCTCTTTAAAATATATATGTGCGAATTATCCAACTTAAATTAAAATACGGGTCTGGAGCAGTGGCTCAGCAGTTATAGCACCTGCCTGGCATGTGCAAGGATGTGAGTTCAAACCCCAGCACCACATACACAACAAAGTGTTGGAGTCACATGAAAAACTAAAATTGATTCTCTCTCTGTGTCTCTTTCTCCCTCAAAAAAAAAAAATTAAAAATAGTCTTTTGTTTTGCTGTTTTGTTCTGCTACTTCACTTTGTACACTTGATTTAAAAGCCCGGATTTCAAATATGTCAAATTTAAATCTACATTTTAGCCTGGAAGGTTTAAGTTAATGGTTTACTTACTATTGAAACTTGTGTGTGTCTGTCTCTATCTTTTTTTTTTTTTTTTTAAAGAAGGACAGTAAGAGAGAGAGAATCAATTTTTATTGAGTTTTTCACATGGCTTTCATTGCTCTGACACTTAGCTGTGTACATGGGTGCTGCTATTTGAATTCATGTACTTGTATATGCTGGGCAAGCGCCATAACTGCTGAGCCACCACTCCAGCCCCCTCCGTCTATCTGTCTGTCCGTCTCTCTCTCTCTCTTTTTCCCTGCCATATTAGAGATTGAACCCAGGGCTCTCTTATGACTGAGTGGGTGAGTCTGGCCTCAGATTTGCAACCCTCCTACCTCAGCCTCTTCAGTTCTAGGATCCCAGACATGCCCCACCTCACCTGGTCAGCAGTAGTTTCTTAACTAAATTATGGTGTTCATTAGGTTTCCTAGTTGGCTAGGAAGCTTCCTTTGGGGGAGGCAGAATTTTCTAGCTAGAAATAATATGACCATATGAAGGAAAACAGGTGATGAGTAACCCATTTGGTCACAGTTCCTTGAGATATGAGAATAGAGGTAAAGAACTTTTTTAAAAAATTGAACCCAGGGTGCTCAACCACTGAATCACATCCCCAGCCCATTTTATTTTATTTTGTTTATTATTTTTTTAATTTTGAAACAGGGTCTCACTAAGCTGCTTAGAGCCTTGCTAAGTTGCTGAGGCTGGCCTTGAACTTGTGATGCTTCTGCCTCAGTCCCACGTGCCAGCCACTGGGGTTACAGGTGTGTATCACTGTGCCCAACCACAACAAAAAAAGTCTTAAAAAATATTTCAGCATTAGCTGCATGCAGGGCTCACTCTTGTAATCTCAGCTATACAGAAAGATGAGGCAGGAGGATCACAGGTTTCAGACCAGCCTTGACAACCTAGTGAGACCCGGGCTGCTGCTGTTAACGTTTTTCCACAGTTTTTTTCTCTGTGCATGTATGTATGTAGGGATGCTCTAGGGTAAGCTGTAACCACAGTCCTTTCTAGCTATTTATTTTTATTTTGAACTCGTGATCCTCCTGCCTCAGCCTCCAGAGTCGCTGGGATTACAGGTGTGCTCCGCCAGACCTGGTGGGAAAGCCTGATTCAGAATGCAATAGAAAGACCTGGGGCTGCAGCACCGTGGTGGAGAGCTTGCCTCCAATGTGTAGGTCCCTGGCTTCAAACCCCAGATCACAAAAAAGAAAGAAAAAATTTTCCAGTATTTACCAACACTTGGATATTAGAACAACTTACTTTGGTTTTGAGCAAACTAAAGGTGACATGTAGAACGGGGGATTGGGGAAAATAGCAACTGTTCTTTCTTTCTTTTTTTTTTTTTTTTTAAAGAAAGAGGGACAGTGAAAGAGACAGAGAAAATCAATTTTTATTGAGTTTTTCACATGGCCTTCGTTGCTGTGACACTCAGTTGCTTATATGGGTGCTAGGGTTTGAACCTGTGTACTTGCACATGCCAAGCTAGCACCGTAACCACTAAGCCACCACTCCAGCCCCAGCAACTGTTATTTAAAAGACAAAAAAAAAAAAAAAAAGCGTAACATATGTCATCCCTAATGTTTTCCAACATAAGGCAAATTTCTGTTCTTTCCAAATTTGGTCAGCCTGGATGGCCTAAGAAGCCACTCTTGGTGTAAGGCCTGTGATTTCATTGGAGTCCCTTCACATGCCCATTTGTGCTAGTCTTGAGACTGGCTATGAGAGAGAGGCCAGTATCTAAAGGCCTAGAAGGTCACTGTATTGACTTTTGACTCACGGGACATAAGAACTTCATTCTGCCTCCCTCTTTGCCCATTTGGTAGCAGCATTTTTAAATTATTTTTGTTTATTTCTTGTGGTACTGGGGTTCAAACCCAGGGCCTCATCCATGCTAGGCAAGCTCTCTACCACTGAGTCATACCAACAGCCTGTGCAGCAGTTATGTTTAAGTTATATCCAAGTATCTAACCTCTATAAATACTCCTCCCTGGCTCCTCTTGGTGACCTCTGTTAAGCTTGTTAAAAGGATGGGGGGAGAATTACCATCCTGCTCTATACCAGGCCCTGTGCCAAGTGCTTTGAATATAATACAGAAGCTCCTGACTTAAGATGGAGTCATGTCCCAATAATTGCATTGTAAGTTGAAAATATTATAGGTTGAAAATGCATTGAATGTGCCTAACCTGCCAAACACCATACAGAGCAACACAGCGTACTCTAGAGGACTCTAAGAATGGCTGACTAGGAGCTGAGGTTCACTGCCTCTACCCAGCATCTCAAGTGTTATGCCGCATATTGCTAGCCTAGGAAAAGATAAGAAATAGAAGTGTGGTTTCGATTGAATGGAAGTTGAACCAGGGTAAGTTGGGGACCATCTGTATTTAGTAATCAAATCAAACTTATAGGTGCTTTCATCTCTAATTTTATGTGAGATAATTAAACCTGAGAGGAGCTACGTAAATCCCTTCTAACTCAGGGTTCTCTGTTAATTTTTTTTTTTTTTTCAGAGAAAGGAACAGTGAGAGAGGGAGAGAGACAGACTCAATTTTTATTTAGTTTCTCAGGTGGCTTTCGTTGCTCAGATGCTCAGTTGTGTACGTGGTGCTGGGGTTTGAACTCGCATACTCGCGCATGCCAGGCAAGCGCTGTAACTGCTGAGCCACCGCTCCAGCCCCTCTCTGTGTTAATTTAAATGTATAAATCAGGGTCCAGAGCGGTTGCTCAGCGATTACAGCACTTGCCTGCCATGCACGTGAACCCAGGTTCGAACCGCAGCACCACATATACAACTAAGCGTCGGAGAAACAAAGGCCAGATGAAAAAAATAAAGTTGATTCTTTCACCCTCCTTCTTTAAAAATAAATAAATAAAAATTAAAATATAAATCAGCTGGGCATGGTGGTGCATGCCTGTAATCCCAGCGGTTCAGGAGACTGAGGCAGGAGGATCGTGAATTCAAAGCCAGCCTCAGCAACTTCGTGAGGCCCTAAGTAATGTAACAAAACCTTGTCTGAGAATAAAAAATTTAAAAGAGCTGGGGATGGACTCAGTGGTTAAGCACCCCTAGGTTTGATCTCTGGTACTGAATGAATAAGTAGATAGAGGAATAGCATAGATATTCATCAGTGGAGCTTTCTTTCCACCTGCAGACCCAGTTCTGTCTCCCCCTTTATCAGTCTTCAGGAGTGGTTCCCATTTTGTCATTTTTCCAGGGATAGATGATGTGTAGATAGCTAACAAGGGATTGTTGTGAGATCCTCAGTTCTAACCATGGTGTTTCTCTCTTACAGGGTCCTATCCTTCCCCAAAGGCTGGAGCGACCCTGGTTGTATACAAGGACCTTCTAGTGCTCTTTGGCGGCTGGACACGGCCAAGCCCTTACCCGCTACACCAGCCAGAGAGATTCTTTGATGAAATACACACCTACTCACCCTCTAAAAACTGGTAAGCCACAAAGATAAGCTTTAAATCTGGAGGGCAAGGTTTGAAGGGATTCTTTATCTTTTTTGTGTCCAAAATCCCTTGGAGAATTAGATGAAAAGTTGTGGACTCTTCCCCAGAGCGGGAGGGGGAATTGTATGTAGACTCAGAATTTCCTGCACTTTGAGAGGGTTTGCAAGACCCCTAGAACTCTAAGTTAGGAACCTTTTTCCCCAAAGAGAAAAAGTAAAAGGAGTTTGCTCCCCTTCCAAGAAAAACGAATGAGCCAGTTGAAGAAGGAGCAGCTCTTCAGCGTCGACTGCTAATTCCCTCAGAGTGGGATAGAGCCAGATGATGCCATCTGCTGCGCTGCATCCCCGAGACGGACCTCCGCTGTTTTCCAGATGTGTCTCTAAATGACAGTGACCCCGTTCCTTATAATGGAATGCTTAGTCCATGGTTCTTGCAGTTGGTGCTCCTTCAGCACACCAGGCTGAAGAGGCCAAGCAGCCTTTGGTTCCCATCTCTCTTCTCCATCTGCAGACCAGCCATGTTGAGAACTTAGAAAGTTGTGCCTCCCTCCCTTTATTAGCCTCGCAGCATCTGCCAAAAGTGATGGAGGCTCTCATTTTAAATCGATGGCTGCTTACTGTGTTTTGCTTTAAACCTGTGAATCAGAAGCAGATGAAGCTGAGCATGTGGCTCATCCCTGTGAATTCCAGCTACTCATGAGGCTGGGACAAGAAAATCACAAGTTCCAGGCCAGCCTAGGAAACTTAGCAGACCCGATCTGGAAAACAGAAGCAGATGGTGCTGACTTCTTGGCTTTCTCCTGCTTACATTAGGTGGAACTGCATTGTGACAACCCATGGGCCACCTCCCATGGCCGGCCACTCCTCCTGTGTGATAGATGATAAAATGATTGTCTTTGGCGGCTCTTTAGGATCCCGGCAAATGTAAGTACATTTGGTTTGCTGCATGTGTTAACCTGAAGGTAAAATACATGTGGGGATAACAGTTCAGAAAAGTGAACTAGACAGGCCCAGAGTTCCTGAGCATAGTTCTAGTTAATCCGGTTAGTCATCTCACCGTGGCATTCCACTCTTTGGTCCCCAATAAGTTGAAAAGCTTGCTCCATAAAGTCAAAGGCTGATCAGATCTCTTTTTGTTCGACATGTGTGCAAATGGGTCAAATTCTGAAGGAACCCCACCTCTGCAGTACTGTGCCTACAGAAGGCCACCTTCAAAAAAGCTGAGTGTTTTTCCTTGTCCTGCTTAATTACATAGTTTAGGCCCTTTGGGTCTTTAGTGAAGGAAGGGAGTAGACAGGAAAGGTAGAAATTGTGGACTCACCAAATAGGGTGGATCAGGAAAGAGGTGGAAGCAAGGAGATTATGCCAGGTCTGTCACACTTCTTTGAGCCTGTTCCCGCGTCCCTGTCCTCTGCGTAACTGGTCAGATGAGGGCGGAGCAGTCGTCTGTGTTGCTCTTCATCTGATTCGGCAGTTGCTGCAGTAGTCGTTTCTCCTGTGCGCTCAGGTGGAAGTGAATGAGCTGTCAGCAGTGAGATCACACCAGACCCAACCCTTTCCACAGTGCTCACCACCTTCATGTATTCTAAACCCTCCAGATGAGAGGGTTCTAGGAGTTCTTACTCCTGCAGCCTGTGTGTTAGGTATCCATGTTTGACTGCAGACATGGTTCAGATGAGGCCTTACGTCAACGGAAAAGGCAAAGGTTTGAAGGTCTCAAGATGAATTCTAGGAAAAACAGGAAAAGCATATACAGTTTAGGTGCTAACTATGAGCATGGCACTTTGCTGGGCTTATTTATAAATATAACTTAATTTAAATCAGTTCTGTAGAGTAGCAGTATTTTTATTGATAGTTAAGGAAACCAGAGTTAGAGAAAATTAGGGTTTTGTTCAGGCTGCAAGCTGGAGTTCATTAGCAGTCTTTCTGGTTCTGAACTTGAGGAGGCCATCTCTGAAGCCTCCTCCAGGCCAGTGTATGAGCCTGAGAGTGGTGGAGTTCACCACTGCCCGGGCGTTTGGAGGTTCCCACCCACTGCTGTTGCCCCAGAAGTTCCCGACTTTCTCATCCTTCTGTCCTTATCTCACAGGAGCAATGATGTCTGGGTCCTTGACCTCGAGCAGTGGGCATGGTCCAAGCCGAACATCTCTGGCCCCAGTCCTCATCCTCGAGGTGGCCAATCTCAGGTGCAAGGGAATTTAAATAACTATTCAGCACACACTGTAGCATCTTTCAGTTAGGACGGGAGAGGGAGGAGGGAGTCAGGTAAGATGTCAGTGTGCAGTAAGCCAAGGAGAACTTACATTCTTTGTTACTGGCATTTATTTCTCAGCTTCTAACGGGCCGTGTTGTTTATGGTGGCTTTATATTATGCCTTCCCCTCAGCATTTGTTCTTGTTGTTGTTTCATTTCTCAAGAGAATCCTTCATTTTATGTGGTTGACACTCTCTTGTTAATATTTGGTCAACAAAGACTGTATCCATTCAGGGGATAATTTGTTCAGAGAGATCAGAGTTGACATGGTTTGGGGTGCATGGGGAGCTTATGTGACTTGAACACTCTCATTTGGGGTGGAGTATGCTATTTCTATATATCACTGAAGCACGGGAAGTCAGATACCTGTGTCTGGAGACTTACTTTTAATTTCTTGACCTTCCCAGATTGTCATAGATGATGCAACTATCTTAATCCTTGGAGGGTGTGGTGGTCCCAATGCTGTGAGTATTGCCACGCACATGCTGCTAAGTGTTGTAAAGCTCCTCTGTAAGAGTAGACAAGCCAGGCACAGGGGCACATGTCTGTGATCACAGCAACTCTGGAGGCTGAGGCAGGAGGATCGCAAGTTCAAAGCCAGCCTTGGCAACTTTGCGAGTCCTCAAGCAACTTAGCGAGACCCTGTCTCAAAAAAATATATGAAAAGGGTTGGGGGCACTGGAGAGGTGGCTCAGCAGTTAGAGCACTTGCCTGGCATGTGTGAGGACCCAATTTCAAACTCCAGCACCACATACAAAAGTAAGTGTTGGAGAAACAAAGGCCAGATGAAAAAATAAATAAAATAGATTCTGTCTTGTTCTCCCTCTTTAAAAAAAAAAAAAAAACTGGGCTGCGAATGTGGCTCCATGGTTAAGTGCCCCTAGGTTCAATCCCTGGTACCACAGTAGACAAAACTTCTTCCGTGGCGTTCTCACTGAGAGAATGCCTCTCCACTTCATCATAGAGCCTTCACTTTCTCTGGCCTTTTTTCTGATTCTTTCCTTCTTTTTTTTTTTTTTTTTTTTTTTCCTTTCTTAAGAGAGAAGGAGAAAGAGAATCAGTTTTACTTATTTTTTTCTTCTGGCCTTTGCTTCTCCAAACATCTAGTTGTGTATGTGGTGCTAGGGTTTGAACCCAGGTCCTTGCACGTGCCAGGACCAACTGCTGAGCCACTGCTCCAGTCCCTTTTCCCCTTCTTCTTGGAGGGCTGTGAGATACTTTTTTTAAAAATTATTTTATTATTCTTTTTTATGTGAGAGATTTTTAATGAGAGATATTATTATCTCTTGCATATGCATATTCTTCCTATTCCTTCTTTAAGCTATAAGGTTTGCTGCTATCATTTTTTCAAAGGGGAGGGGACAGTGGGAAAGAAAAGGAGGTTGATAACTACCAGACTCCACATGGAATTTATTTAAAAATGCAGGTTCAGATGTATTGTCTACCCTCTCTTCAGCTCCCCACTATACACACACACACACACACACACACACACACACACACACACAGAGAGCCAGTTAATTCATGGATCACACATGCAATTACCTGTGCCAGACCAGTCAGTGGTAATATACGAATGAAGGAAGGAAGGAAGGAAGAAACAAGCAGCTGAACAAATAACTGAAGCTTACTCCTTCTGATGGCCCACACAGCTTTCTAGAGCAGGCAGCACAGCTTTGAGACTGCAGCTTGGTGTGTGTGTAGCAGATACCACACCTGAGTCCTATTGTTGGTCTTTTTCTTACAGCTATTTAAGGATGCTTGGTTGTTGCACATGCACTCGGGTCCCTGGGCCTGGCAGCCCCTCAAGGTTGACAATGAAGATCACGGGGCTCCAGAGCTGTGGTGCCATCCAGCCTGCCGGGTAAGCAGGGAACTGAGATCGTAAACTGGGAAACTAATCTGACAAATTTCAAAGGAAACTTGTAAAGAAATAGGAAACACTCGAGTATCACAAAAGAGGTGCTGTTAGTGAGGAACAATCCTACAAAATCCCAGCTGCTCGGGAGCCTGAAGTAGGAGGATCATGAGTTTAAGGCCTGTATGGGCAACATAGCAAAACTCTCTCAAAAAAGAAAAGTGTTGGGGCTGGAGCGGTGGCTCAGTGGTTACAGCGCTTTCCTCGCATGTGCAAGTGTGCGAGTTCAAACCCCAGCACCACGTACACAATGAAGTCTCGGAGCAACAAAAGCCATGTTAAAAACTAAATAAAAATTGTTTCTCTCTCTCTCTCTCTCTCTCTCTCTCTTTTTCTCTTTCTCTCTCTCCCCCCCCCCTTTCTTTAAGAAAAAAGAAAGTGTATTAACCACAGCTCCTTTGGCATTTCTCGCATACACCAGCCAATAGATGGTAAAATTTTAGAAGGCCCCCCTCATTCTTTTTTTTTTCTTTTTTTAAAGAGAGGGAGAAGGAGAGAATCAATTTTATTTAGTTTTTCATGTGGTTTCCGTTGTTCCAGTACTTCGTTGTGTACGTGGTGCTGGGGTTTGAACCCACGTCCTCCTGCATGCCGGGCAAGTGCTGTAACCACTGAGCCACCACGCTAGCACCCCCCAATCTTTGTTGAAGTCCCAACTTTAAGCATTTCTTTGTCTATGAAATGTTCCCCTGAATCCCACAGAAAAAAAATGTTTCCTCCCTCTCCTGTGCTGTACCACTCTGCAGACATACCTGATGACATGTGGCACACCAAGGCAATAGTAGCTGCCGCATCTGCCCTTCTGTCCTAGAGAGCAGAATGCACCATTTTTACATCTGTTATTTTAGTTTCATGTCTCGGGGCTACAGAATGCCTGCTGCATTCCAGATGCTTAGGTTTAAATGTTTGGTAGTTGAATGATCAGAATTATAGAAAAGTCTGTGAGTACGGTCCTTTGTCTTCCAGGTGGGACAGTGTGTGGTGGTCTTCAGTCAGGCACCTAGTGGGAGAGCCCCGCTCAGCCCCAGTTTGAACTCTCGTCCATCACCTATCAGTGCCACTCCTCCAGCCCTGGTCCCCGAAACCCGAGAGTACCGCTCCCAGTCTCCAGTGAGGAGTATGGATGAAGCACCCTGTGTTAATGGCCGCTGGGGAACACTGAGGCCCAGGGCTCAGAGGCAGACTCACTCTGGTTCCCGGGAAGGGAGCCTTTCCCCAGCCAGGGGAGACGGCTCTCCCGTCCTCAACGGTGGGAGTTTATCCCCAGGAACAGCAGCTGTTGGTGGTTCTTCCTTGGACAGTCCTGTGCAGGCCACATCTCCAAGCACTCCATCTGCCTCTGAAGGATGTGATCTAAAAATGGGACTTTCATTGGCCCCCCGACGAGGGTCACTACCAGATCAAAAAGATTTGAGATTGGGGTCAATAGATCTGAATTGGGACCTGAAATCTGCTTCTAGTAGCAATCATGTGGATGGCATGGACAACAGGACGGTTACGGGGAGCACGAGACACCCTCCAGAACAGACCAATGGTGTACATACTCCACCACACGTGGCCAGCGCCCTTGCGGGGGCTGTCTCCCCTGGGGCTCTGCGTCGGAGTCTGGAAGCCATCAAAGCGATATCATCCAAGGGCCCCTCAGCCTCTGCAGCATTGAGTCCTCCTCTTGGGTCTTCTCCAGGCTCCCCTGGGAATCAGAGCCTGAGCAGTGGAGAAACAATGCCCATCCCCCGCCCAGGGCCTGCCCAGGGAGATGGACATTCCTTACCTCCCATTGCCCGCCGCCTGGGCCACCACCCTCCACAGTCCCTCAATGTTGGCAAACCCCTGTACCAGAGTATGAACTGCAAGCCCATGCAGATGTACGTGCTGGACATTAAAGACACCAAGGAGAAGGGGCGGGTCAAATGGAAAGTATTCAGCAGCAGTTCTGTGGTCGGACCTCCTGAAACGAGCCTGCATACGGTGGTGCAAGGCAGGGGTGAGCTCATCATATTCGGAGGACTCATGGACAAGAAGCAGAATGTGAAGTACTACCCAAAAACGAATGCCTTGTACTTCGTACGAGCAAAGAGATAATGTGTTCAAAACCCCTTTCCCTTTCTGTGGCTTTTAATTTGGAATTTTCCAATGTGTGAGCATTTGGACTGAGAATTGGGAAAACAACGTTACTCCCATAAACCAAAACTCCAGTTCCCAACCTAACTCACTCCTGGCTGGGAGCAAATCTCCACTAAGAAAAAAATTATATATAAATATATATATATATATATTATTTAGCCAATTCTGTTTACAAAAAAAAGGAGAGATCTCCATCCTGTTCAGATAAAATCGTTGCTGTGTTTAACAGAGGCTATGCTGCCTTTTTCTATTTTGCTGTAACTGAACCAAGAAGTTAGGGGACAGGCTAATTATCAGTAACTCCAAAAGAAAATGAAGAGCCCCTGTAAATCTTTACATGGCCTTCTCAGAATTGGAAAATGGAAGGGTGTAGATAAGATGCAAAGGAGTTTCAGCCCCACTCCGCCCCTGCTGCAGGTGCTGGCAGGGTAGAAGTAACTTAAAGCTGTTCTTCCCCTTCTCCTAAAACCAGAGACCTGTGACAGCTCTCCAGAACTGCCGTGTCTAGTCCCCTGCTGCCTTCTGTCACTCAGCAGGGGATCTGCTCCCCTTGTGCCAGGATCTCCTGAAGCATTGTTTCCGACATGTCTGCCTGGTGCCCTTTGGTCTTCAGTGCTCCCTGCGTGTCTCAGAAAACATGGTATCTGATTGTGGAATTTTCTGACAATCATATTTGGTTGCAAGTTGCCAAAAACCATGTTTGTTCTCCTTTTCCTTTTAGAATTTGGTACTCCTGGCTGCCTTATCTGTTCATAGGCTGCTTTATTCCCACACCACCCCATTTTGTTTGTTTGCATATGGATTTTTTAAGCCCTAAAACCTTCCTCACTGTTCATTTTACAAAGCTCGTGCTTCTTAGGAACATTTCCAGGACCCTTCCCCTGCTGTTACTAGGGGGCCAGTGGGGAATTCTAAGATGCCAGTGTCATGAAAACACTATTTTTCCCCTGTGGGCTTCTTTTTATTTCCAAAGTACATTGGGCACACTTGTCCGTATTTGTAGAACGAGGAATTGGCTCCTGGAAGGGGATCCTGATAACGGTTCCTTCCAGAAATGTTGTTTGTTTGTTTGTTTGTTTGTTTTTTACCCTTGTGACTCACATTGTTCTGCCTTGTAACTGGGTTGAGTGTCCTGTTCTTGATCTTTGTGACAGTGGCTGACCTGGAGAGCACATCCATCCTGTGTGCTCGTCTGATTTGTGCTTTACCCAAACAGAGCTTAGATTTCACTTTTACTTTATTTCTGAGATAAGGTGCAGCCAAGTAGACCATTCGGTTAATAAAGAAGTTACAAGTTATTAGTCTAAACCATGCCTTGGACACGGGAGATGTCAAAATAAGTTTGTTTCAAGTGGCAACATTTGAATGTGGGGTTTTGGTTATTTCTCATCAGTGGATAGACGATTTTTATTTTGCCCTTAGGTTTTAAATTTTGAAACATCATGTTTCTCACCCCACGATGTCTTTCTTGTTAGCGTTTCCCAGGCACGGCGGGGGCTGCAGCTGGCTCTGAGTCCTGGCTCTCAGCCAGTCCTTAGCAGTCTGTCTGATAAGTGTGTTTTCTCCAGTTACATCATGATGAACCCTTCCCTTAGCCATTTGCTCTGCCTTCGTGGTCTTGGTGGGAAAGACCCCCTGCTGCCAAGGTCAGCAAAGACCCTTTCACAGGGAGAGGTATGTGTTCCAGAAACTGCTCTACATGCTTCCTCAGATGAGGAAACAACCATGTGCCTACTTCCTGCGATACCCCAGTGCTCAAAGCCACGCACTTGGCTTTCCAAACCCCTGCTCTGTGGCTGTGGCCAGGCCTTCCTTGGCTAAGACCCTCTAATCATGTGGGGTCTTAATTTCCAAAGCAAAGCCAGCCCAGAAGACCAGCAGTTTCTGCATTGCTGCCGCTGCTGAATCTTGGTCATGGCATTGTGTTTGTGCATGGACAGTGCCTCCAAACTTAGTTCCTACTTGGATGTCAGCTACTTGGAAGCCTGAAAGTTGAGAATCTCCACTTTGTAATCTTTCCCTTTGTCCTGTGGCCTTCATAAGCTAGCTGTAACCTGTTGGTTCCTTCTATTTTTTCCCAAGTAGCTGGCGATGGAAATGTTGATCTTCTTAGAAAATAATCCAGTTCCTCTGAACTCATGGCATCCCAGTATTACCCACGCTGCTGGGAACCAGACTGTCCGTTTACAGCCCGCAGAGAGAAACCTGCCTTGTGTGCACGCAGCGGTGCAGATCTCCGCGGCTCATGGGCATGGAAGGCGCGTACTATGGGAATGCGACTCCACACAGGCAAGGTGATTGTCTCCTCAGCCCTGGCGAGGCTGCGTGCGCAGTGGGACTTCAGGTGTCTCAGCTGAGGTGAGCGAGCCCAAGCACCCTCAGATCAGATTTAACACGACTCCATTTTGATGTGATAACAATTTTGTCTTAAAATCCACTGAGAGGAGGCAAAATATTTTTTTTTTAACCCTCAGGAGCACCTAGCAGATATTTAACAGTATTTAAGTATTTAAGATACATCTTGTTTCTACTTGAAGCTTTAATCCTTCCATTCCTGCAAGTGTGCCTTGGAGAGTCCCCAGGTGATGCTGACTTCACCCGTCACCACATTGACCTCACGTAGGAATTTTAGTGTCTCCTACCCTCTTGGACAGAGCTTCCTGTTCCCTTGCATCGTATCATGTGTGCAGCAGAGAGTGTTCCGTATCGTCCAGTTTCCATACTCTTCACCCTTGGAAAGTGGATTCTGCAACCCCACCCTCCCCCCACATTCTGGGAGCACCAATTAGGTGTCGAAAGAAGTCTAAATTTTGTGTTAAAGGCAATACTGGGCTTACTCTCCTCCCAGCCCTCTGTGGGTTTGATTTTAATATTTGAGTGGTATAACAAGAGCTGAACCATGAACTGTCTAGGAACTGTTACAACTTTGAAGAAAAGACGAGAAGAGGAGGAGGAAGAAAGAAATCAATGTGCGAAGACTTGGCTGAGGACAGAAGGCCACTGGCCACCGGAGAACCAGGGCATGTTCCCTTCCTTCGCCTTGTCTTCCTGGGTTTCCTTCTGCTTCCCTTGTTTCCTTCCCTTTCGAAGTGATGTGCCTGGTTGGTTTGTTCATCTGTCTTGTCTTGTGGTGGTCCTGGCATGGTGATGTGCCCCGTTCACATTGTCTTTGGTCCCACC
>PVKS010001115.1:0-80000 GCA_004027875.1 Aplodontia rufa | reverse complement strand
CTTATGTTTTGAGTAAATGCCAGGAGGCCGTCTCCTGTCACACCACCCTGAGGAGGGAGGAGGAGGGCTGTGCCCCACTGGCAAGGCCAGGAAAGCCTGGACCTGACCCAGCTGTCACTCACTCTCAGCAAACGTTCCGAGCACCTGGGGAGCCCTGCTAGACTGGCAGGGCAGGTGAAGCTGGAGCCTTTCTGGGTGTCCCAGATGGGTGGGATCTGAGCTTACCTTGCAGTGAAAAATGCAGGGTGTTGATGGCCTCAGGCCCGGCACAGGACATACTGCCTGCCTGTGTTCAGGCAGAAGGGCTGTGGGAGACCTTGCAAGCTCTGAGAAACCAGTGGTTGGGGACTGAGGACAAGGTAAAGTGACCTGTGTAGGTTTGGACAGAGGTCACCCTCAGATGTAGCAAAGAAAGAACCTCTTACACAGAAAACAGATGGGCCTGGACTAGAAGGCCTGTGAGAGATGGCATCTGAAGAGAGGATGCCCCTCCCAGCCGTGCTTCCCTGGCATTCAGGTAGGCCTCCCCAACCTTGAACGTTACTCCCAGGGCTTGACGAGGAGGAAACTTACAAAATAAAGAAAGAAAGCCTTGCAGAGTGTTGAAAATGTAGAGAATCAAATATAGCTGAACTTGGGGCTGTAGCTCAGTGGCAAAGCATTTGCCTAGCAATTTGAAAAGCCCTGGGTTTGATCCCTACCACTACCAAAATTTTGAAAAGAAAAAATGGCAGAACTTGAGTTTACCAGGAAATCACTGAATTAAAAATGTCTGTATCAGAGAGATTAGAAATTCAAAAACAGATTAAATGGAGCCAGAGAAAATGAAGTTTTGTGGGTTATTTTTGTTTTGATTTTTTGAAACAGATCTTGCTAAGTTGCCTAAGCTGGCCTTGAACATGAGATCCTCTTGCCTCAACTTCTCAAGTTGTTGGGGTTCCAGGGGTGTGCCACCACACCCAGCTGTTTTTTTGTTTTTAAGGTGCTGGGGATCACCAGGCCCAATGGCGCACACCTGTAACCCCAACTACTTAGGAGGCTTAGGTAGGAGGATTGCAAGTTCAAGGCCAGCCTCAGCAACTTAACAAGGCCCTAAGCAACTTAGAGAGATCCTGTCTCAAAATTAAAAAATAATAATAAAGGCTGGGGGTGTGGCTCAGTGGTTAAGAACCTCAGGGTTCAACCCCTAGTTACCCCGACCCCACCCCCAAAAAAAGGTACAGTACATCTGGTAAGTCAAAGAATTCAGACCTGAGCCTAGCCCCGGGACACGCCCGGCCCATGAATGCAGCAGCTGTGGGTAGCCTGTCAGATGCAGTAAGAACTTCAGGAAGGGAACCATCTGACCTGGCATGTGCGCAGTCCCTGTTGGAATCCTGTCGGGATGGTTGTTTGTCTTGTACTTCTGCCCAGCTGCAGTGTAAGCAAGTGGAGGGAAGCACCCTGTCTTAACGGATCTTCATCCCTTCCCTACCCATCCCCCTTGGACACAAGGGCCTCAATGGTTTGTGGATTTGTGGCCTCTGGCTGCAGTTAGTTTCACTAAGAACAGCCTTCCTCATAGCTGGGGGTGAAGTTTTCAAAACACAAAACCCACTCTGGCACAACAGATGCGTAACTTTAGAGTCAGGTAAGGACGCATTCTGAGTCAAGTTTTTCCACTGATGGGCTGTGTGGTGTGACCTCGGACTAGTCATGTTATGTCTCTGTGTTTTTTCATCTGTGGAACGGGGATGACACTCTTACACTGAATTCAGTGTTTACAGAATTAAGCAAAGCAACCTCTGAAAAGTTCCACTGGCCTTAGCTTATTCCTTACCAAACAGGGACTTGCCCCACTTGCAGGCATTGCAGGAAGATACTTGTAAAATTGAAATGTAATAGACACCTCTCAGTGGGGGGTCCGCCTGCACCCTTCCAAGGGTGTTTACCTATCTTCAGGGTCAACAGGTGTGGGTGCCCACAGTTGGACCAGTCTCAGGGCTGAAAAGTCTGTTGCAGGACAGCGGGATTTCTTGTTCCTCCTGTGTATCCCCAGCACCTAGAATGCCAAACACACAGTAGGTGTCTGTTTTGAATGAAAAGAATGAATCAAATAATATACCAATGAAAGACCATCCGGAGGCCTCTGGCTTTTTTTTTTTTTTTTTTAGTGTGAGAGAAAGAGACAATCAAACAATCAATTTTGTTTGTTTTTCCAGCTGGTCTTTGTTTCTCTGACACTTAGTTGTGTACGTGTTGCTGGGGTTTGAACCCAGGTCCTCGCGCATGCCAGGCAAGAGCTCAACCACTGAGCCACCGCTCCAGCCCCGTCTGGCTCATTTTTAAGAACTTGTGCAAGTTTCTTGACCTCCCTAAGCTGCTGTTTCCCCATCTGTGAAGCCAGAGAGAGGTGTCTAAGTCTCCAGGCCATTGAGCTGGATATTAATAGCGACAAAATCTAGACTTACTGAACAGTACTATGGGCCGGGCACTGTTGTAAAAAAAGAGAGAAAAAAAAGCACTTTATAGAAGAGGAAGCTGAGACGCAGCGAGGCGTAGAAGGCTCCTGGACAATGGGGGATTTCAGCAAGCTTGGGAGGAAAGACGGGCTCCGACGGAGTAGTGGAGAAAGCAGCCTTCCTGCCCGCGCGTCACTGCACGCCGCTAGCGGCGGACAGCTGCGCTGCACGAACCCGCACCGCCAGGCGCCCCGCAGCTCGACCCCGCCCCCGCGTCTCCATGGCAACAGCCTCGCACATGCGCCTCGGGCTTCGCGCGAGGCCTGGCGGCGCTCGCCGAAGCCGGACGCCGGTCGGGCGGAAGCAGACCCGGTAGCCGCGGGTTTTAAAGGGGACATCTCCACCCGCGCCCGCTCGCCCGCGTGGACTGCTGACGGTGAAGGTTAGGTGGCTCAGGGTGTCGGGCTGTGTGATCCCTGCACTCAAAGGTGATGGGGGGAGGGTGGTGAAAATGCCCTCCAGGGCAGTAATGGGATGACTGTCCCCAGGGAAAAGTAGGAGGAGAGGGGGCCTTTGGAATCGCACCTTCTGCTGGGAGAGTGGGAGGCTAGGAGGGATCACGGGTCCGGCTTAGATAATCACCCTTCTCCCACCCTACTCTCAGCACTGTGCCACCTCCCTACCTAGTTGGCATGCTCAGTCATGGCCAGACCTCCGGCGCACGGTTCGGTGATTGTCCCAGGCTGGCACGAGACCACCGAGGGCAAGGAGTACTTGGCCTGCATCCTGCGCAAGAGCCGCCGTCGGGTGTTTGGTAAGTTCCTCCGCCTTCACCAGGTCACTTGTCACCCCCTGGGGAGGACTCACCTGTTGCTTGGGGGGTGGTGGGCACAGAAGCAGGGCAGTGAGGTCCTGATGCGCTGCCCTTCTCAGCCATAGTACTCGTGGAAGCCCTGTCCCTCGAGCCCCCAGCCCCAAATCTCCTTAGAGCTAATTCCATCCACAGAGCCAGGAACATGGAAACAGCAGAAACCCTGCCAGCAGCCACAGTCACCAGAGATGCTGTTGATTGAGCCTTCACTTGGTGCCAGGCCCTCTGCTGGGCACTGTGCGTAGTGAACTCCCATTTAAGCTTCTGTAACAGCGCATTTTATGGACTGGCCCAGGATGTGCCTCTTCCGTGTCCTGCTGGCTGGGATAAGACACTGGTACCCCCCAGGATAAAGCCAGATCACACCCAAGCAAGGCTTGACCAACAGCCAGCTGAGGGGCCTGGCATGAGCTTCCAGAGTCCAGCTGTGGCCAGGAGAGACCAAGCATCAACAGAGAATGAGAGGGCAGCCCACAGCTTAGGGCTTTCTGGTCCTTAGCCTATAGCTGTATCATAATTTCCACTATTTTTTGCAGTTTTTAAATTAAAAGCCCTCATAAAGATCTCCATAGATTGAGTCTATGTGGGGTCTATTTGTAGTAATTGAAAACACTTTTGGCTATATTTTGCTGTTAAGAAGGAATGGTGGGGCTGGAGCGGTGGCTCAGTGGTTACAGCGCTTGCCCAGTATGTGCAAGTACGTGGGTTCAAACCCCAGCAACCCACATACACAACTAAGTGTCAGAGCAGTGAAAGCCATGTGAAAAACTCAATAAAAATTGATTCTCTCTCTCTCTCTCTGTCCTTCTCTCTTTAAAAAAAAAAAAAAAAAAAAGGAAGAAGGAATGGTGAGAAGCCACCCTCCTGTGTGTGGGAAATCTAGAGCATGTCATAGTTACATCAGTGAGACCATCTCATGCATCAAACTTAAAAAAAAATGGACAGCTTAGGAGGCGGAGGCAGGAGGATCACAAGTTCAAAGCCAGCTTCAGCAACTGAGTCCCTGTCTCAAAATGAAATGTTAAAGAAAAAGGGGGACTGGGAATGTGAACCCTTGGGTTCAAGAAAAAAAATTTGAATGTTATTTGTTGTGGCCCAAGTCCTGGCTCACAGAATTCCAGAGCCTGTCACCTAGAATCCTGTTAAAAAATGCAGATTCTGAGCCAGTGGGTCTGGGTGAGACTGGGCAGCTGAAATTTTGCATTTCCTAAAAGCTTCCCAGGGGACCAGTGCTGATGGTTTGTGGACCACACTGAATAGCAAGGGACTATCTCAGGAATGTCATTTCTCTCTCTCTCTCTTTTTTTTTTTTTTTTTTTTTTTGGTACTGGAGATTGAACGCAAGAGCATTCCTCCACTGAACTATGTCCCCAGCCCTTTTTATTTTTGATTTTGAGTCAGCGTCTTGCTAAGCTGCCCAGGCTGGTCTTGAGCTTGCGATTCTCCTGCCTCAGCCTCCTGAGCGGGGAGCACAGCAGCTCCTCACTATGCCTAGCATAATATTTTCTTTTTTTTTTTCAAGAAATTAAAATACGTTCAAAGTATGACTATAGCCATTGTCTCTCTCCATCCCATGGTGGCTGGAACACTGAATTTGGGGTCACCCGGGCTACACTATCACGCAGAGTTGTGACTGTGACCAGGTGAACTGTAGCCCGTTCCTCGTGCGACATGGAGAGAATCATCTTCCCCCTTGGAGGGGAAATGAGTGGAAAGCGTTGTGGATCGCGCTGAGTGGTGGTGTGCAGAGGGCCAGCTTTCATTTACTGTCATCAGCTGTGTGGAGGAAAAGAGTTCAGGTAGAGCAGGTCTGGGAATTACAGAGCCATCAGTTTTAGTACTTGTATCACAGCAGCGTCCAGCAGCCAGGAGTTAGCGGGCTGGCAGCAATGACTGGGTTCTTACGGTGTTTTATTTACCAGCACATATTTTGGGGATTAACAGCTGGGTGACCCTTGAGGGTGTTATCCAGGCCTCAGTTAAATAAGCATCGATAAACTGACTGCATGAGCTTGGGCCATTCCTGTGTGTCCCAGGCCTCTATGAAATTGGAACCGGCATGGAGAACCACCCCTCCAGAGCCCTTAGAAATAACGTTGCTGTTCGTTGCTCGTGGAGGCAAGTGCAGGATGGATCCCCTGACACTGCCTGGCTCGCTCCCTGCCCCAGGGCTGCTTGAGCGACCAGTGCTGCCACCACCTGTGGCCATCGACACTGCCAGTTACAAGATCTTCGTGTCTGGGAAAAGTGGTGTGGGCAAGACGGCGCTGGTGGCCAAGCTGGCTGGCCTGGAGGTGCCCGTGGTGCACCATGAGACCATTGGTGAGTGGGCGCCCCCTTTGCCCATCCTTGGAGGCCTTCCCTGGGGCAGAGGACCTGGCTCTTGACCACACAAGCTGGAGTTTATGCCCAACTCTGCCACTTACCCTGCAACTTTGGAAAGTCCTTTTATATCTCTGAGCCAATCCTAAAGGGATAATAGTACCAACCCCATGGGAATGTCACAGGGCTGGTGCTGGAGATGGTGTGGGCACAAGGTAGGTGCTCAGGAAATGGTAATGCTCCTGTCCTGTCTATCTCATTTCTCTGTGCTGGACGCACACCCATTGATCTGCCATGTGCAGCATCCTTCAGTGTTCCTGGTCCTTTGGGTCTCCCTGTCCAAGCAGTGAAAATGCTGTGTCACGATAGGGGCTGCACCTTCCTGCTATACCAGGGGTTCCTCCAGGGCAAGTCTCTGTTTCCCCCATGAGACTAAGAATTCGTCCAGGTCACAGAGTCTGCCTTCTGGGTCAGACTGGTGACCCACCAGGGCTGGGATGTATCTCTTCTTCCTATTCCTTCCTGGTCCTCAGTGTCTCTTCTCTTCCATGCTAAATGGCTGACCCTGGCCCTCCTCAGGCATCCAGACCACTGTGGTATTTTGGCCAGCCAAGCTGCAGGCCAGCAATCGGATCGTCATGTTCCGTTTCGAGTTCTGGGACTGCGGGGAGTCTGCGCTCAGAAAGTTTGATCACATGCTGCCGGTGAGCAGGGCTGGGCCAGCTGGGCTCTGGGCAGGGGTGATGTCTGAGGAGCTCTGAGACCCTCTGCAGGACCCTGAGTTGGGCAGGAAAGAGCTGAGGGCACTGTGCTGGGTGGTAGTGCTCTGAGCTAGCACTGGGGACAGAGTCTCAGCTGGAACTCTGTCATAGCTGCTCTGGGCCTCAGTTTCCCAATCTGTAAAAGGAGGAATGGTTACGGATTCTTCTTGGGACCTTGCAGCCGATTAGAGGGTTCTGGTGCCTGGATGTGTGATTGTGTGGTCACAGCCTCTCCATCCCCAGGCCTGCAAGGAGAACGCAGATGCCTTCCTCTTCCTCTTCTCCTTCACCGACCGTGCCTCCTTCGAAGACCTGCCTGGACAGCTGGCCTGCATAGCAGGCGAGGCCCCTGGTGCTGTCAGGATGGTCATTGGCTCCAAGTATCCTTTGGGTGGTCCCTGGGACTGGTAGAGGCCACCCTTGATGAGGTGTGGAGCACGGGCTCAGGGACCCTGCCTCTGCCGCACCGTGGGGTCCAGCCTTATTGAAGAAGGCAAAAACTGGGTCTGATGGGCGGGGAGCAGCAGTTCCTGGACAGCTCCTTGACCTTCCTTCAGATTCGACCAGTACATGCACACAGACGTGCCTGAGCGGGACCTCACAGCCTTCCGGCAGGCCTGGGGCCTGCCCCTGCTGCGGGTAAAGAGTGTGCCCGGGCGGCGGCTGGCTGACGGGCGGACGCTGGATGGGCGGGCTGGGCTGGCTGACACTGCCCATGTGCTCAATGGCCTTGGAGAGCAGCTGTGGCGTCAGGACCAGGTAGCAGCTGGCCTGCTTCCCACCTCTGCAGAGAATACCCCCAGCTGAGGGGTGGTGGCATCTTGAGTGGGCTCCTGAGCACCCCACTCCCAGCCCTCACGTGACCCAGGCCAGAGGGCAGGACTGGTGCTTTCTTGAGGCCTGGCCGTGGCCGCTGCTGCCACACTTTGCTGAATACTTGGCAATGAGGTGAGGGTGCAGGGCTCTGGGTTCCCCAGCCTCCCGCTGCCTTTGCTCTTCTGCAGCATATGGAGGGTGCTTGGGATGGTGTGGGGATGCTGGGCAGGGACCTGGACTTCACGTGCCTTCAGTCGGGCACCTTATTAATTGAAGCCACAATCTGCTGTACCAGATAAACCCTGAACCCTCAATGGCGTGACTATTAAAGTGATTTTTCAGCTGTGGTCTCACTTCAGGTGGAGGCAAGGGGGTGGGATGGGGTCTACTCTGTGCGCCCAGGCCCTGAGGTCCTCTGAATTTGCCTGGGGCATTAAGTCAGCAGTCAGGGAAGGAGTTCTGGTGGTGGGGTCACACTGGAGGTCTCTGTGGACCAGGCCTAGGGTGCCCACATTCCATTGGCCAGCCCCTTGTCACGTGGTCACCTTGATCTGGGAAGGAGGCTGGGAGATGCAGCCCACCTGTGCATCCAGGAGGCCAGCCCTTTACTGTGGTGCCAGTCACAAAAATGGCACTGGCCCGGGGTAAGAAAACAGCACTGGACAGGACCAAGGACCATAGCTGGTGGCGGTCAGGTTATGAGTCCACCTGACAGGCCACTCTGCAAGATCAAAGCAGTAAGGTGGCTGAGCTGGCCCAGCCAGAGACACTGGTGAATGTAGGGGAGGCTAGGGAAGGCCTTCATATTCCATTATATAAACCCTGCCCCTGCTGATCCCATGGGTGAACCCTGGGGCTGAGGCCGGGCATGACCCAGCTGGGAGGGCCCAAAGCCAGCTGACCCAGCTGGGAGGGCCCAAAGCCAGCTGGCCCACCAAGCTGCCTCCTGAGAAGGTGGCCCCTACCATTCTCCACAGTGACCAGGAGCCCACTCACCTTGTTCTAGGACCCTCCCCCACTGCTACCTCCAGCAGTTTCTCTTTGGTTGATGACCCCCTCACCCACCTTCACCCCAGATCAAGAGATGAACAATTCCATTTGTCTCCCAAAAGGAGAAGAAAGTGGGGAGGGGGGCAATGGGTCTGGGCTTAGAGTCTGCCTCCGCCATGCCAGAGGCACAGCCGCTCTTCCAGGCCCAGTCCCTGTGCCATCAGCCTCCACCAAAGTGCAGAACTGGAGCAAGGGAGGGAGGAGGTCACTGTGAGGCATAATTTTTTTGGTACTGGGGATTAAACCCAAGGGCGCTCAAGCACGGGACTACACTCCCATCCCTTTTTATTTTTTTTTTTTAGAGAGGGACAGTGAGAGAGAGAGAATCAATATTCTTTAGTTTTTCATGTGACTTTCGTTGCTCTGATACATCATTGTGTACATGGTGCTGAGGTTCAAACTTGCATCCTTGCGCATGCCAGGCAAGCACCATAACCACCGAGCCACTGCTCCAGCCCCCATTTTATTTTGAGACAGAGACTGGCTAAGTTTCCCAGGCTGATTTTAGTTTTGTTTTTGTGTTTTTGTTTTTGTTTTAAGAGAGAGAAGGACAATGAGAGAGAGAATTAATTTTTATTTAGCCTTCCACATGGCCCTCGCTGCTCCAACACCGAGTTGTACACGGGAGTGCTAGGGCCTGAACCCATGCACTCATGCATGCCAGGCAAGCATCACAACTGCCGAGCCACTGCTCCAGCCCCCCTAGGCTGATTTTGAACTTGTGATCCTCCTGCCTCAGCCTCCAAAATTGCTGGGATTACAGGCATGCGCCACTGGGCCCAGCTGCCAGGATTCTATTAACTGAGGACGGCACCTCTGGGCAGCCTGTGGAGTGGGATGAGAAGAGAGCACCAAGCGCTCAGGCTAGGCCCCCCACCTGTGTCCTCAGGCCTCATGACTGGTTGAGTGCTCTGCCCCTGTCATCTTTCACATCTGCGTTTGTGAACAGGGCCCTACATTTTCACAGCGGGTGTAGCAAGTCCTCTTGTGGCGTGCAGAGGGGTTGGCTCCAGGTGAAGATACTCTTCTTGGAGCCTCAGAAGGTCTCTGCAGCATCCAAAACCACCAGGGGGTTAGAGCGCTTGCCAGGCATGCGCAGGAACCCAGGCTTGAACCCCAGCACCATGTGTACAACTAAGAGTCAAAGAAACAAAGGCTAGATGAAAAATAAAAATTAACAATCTCTTAAAAAAAAAAGCCACCAGGAAGCCAAAGAGTCACCTTCTTCCCCCCACCTTTCTTTTAAAGAGAGAAGGAGACAAAGAATCAACTTTATTTTTTTCATCTGGGTTTTGTTTTTCTGACAGCTGTATATGTGGTGCTGGGATTTGAACCCAGGTCCTGGCACATGCGCTGTAACCACTGAGCCACTGCTCCAGTCCCCTTCTTTTGATGCCAGAAATTTCACTGTCAGGTTAAGCCCCACAGCAGCTTCTCAGAGGCAAACACCCTCCGCAGCTACTGCTCCTCATCAGGCCCTGCTGGAGGGAAGGGGTGGTCATTATGCCACTGGCTGGTTCAGGAGTGGACCTGGCCTTAAATGGGACAGCTTGCAAAGGGTAGCCATCCATGGTAGCTCCTCCTGGCCCTGGAATTTTTGGACTTTGGGGCTCTGGAGGAAGCCAGTGGGAGGAGGGACTGTCCTCTAGGGTAGGATGGGGGTGTGTGGGCAGCCAGTAGGCCCAGTCCTGTGTTTGCCCAGAGTCAGGACTTATCAGCCTGCTCCACTGCAGGGGTGGGGGAGGCTGAAGCCCAGAGAAAGACAGGCATTCACCCAAGGTTGCAGAGCCAGGAAGCAGCACTGACCCTCCTCACCCTTTGCACCCCATCCTTTGGGATCATCCTTCCCCCTCATCGCCTAACACTGCTTTCCAGGTCAGGCCCTTCCCAGGCTCCCCAGGTCCTTTTGCTTTCCGACCTGAAGAAAGGGAAATACTGTGCTGGTGCCTTAACTGCCCCCCACCCTTCCCTGGCCACACCCAGCTGAAGGTGAAGCTCCAGCCTGATGCCAGAGGAGCCTGGCCTTGTGGGCAACTGGGAGGACCTCAAGGGGGTCTGGCCCAGGATGAGGAAGGGGATGCAGAAGCCAGACCTGCAGAGGCTGCTAGGTGGGCCACAGAGGACTTGGGTGGGGATGAGGCTTCCTGGTGATGACCTAGATCTCCTTACTCCCTGCCCCCACCCCCACATACAAGACCTGGACTAGGGGAGGAGGTGTGTGCCCAGGTGGGAGTGGGGGCTCAGGATCCTGGAGGTATGTGGAAGCAAATCCTCAGGGCTAGACTGCGGGTGGGGATGTCCAACTCTTCTAGGAAGATGGTGCAAGGGGGAGGGAGGAGGAGACTTGCCTTGGGGATGGTCCAGGAGGAGGATGAAGAGTGACCTTGGGCTGTCACTGTAATTTCCATGGGCTCAGTTGATACATTTGTACAAGGGACATAACAGCAGTAAAGTAGAATGTTCAACACTATACAGGCATCAAGTTAAGGGGGCAATAAATGGCTTTTGTCATTGTCCTTGTTGATAGCCACGGTGGTTATGAAGCTGAGAGCCGGTGGAGGATTGAGAAGGCTCGCAGATCTAGCAGCCCCGGGCCTGTTCCAATGGAGGTGGCCCCGCGGGGCTGGCGGAGAAGCCACAGGGCCCGCTCGCTCATCCACGTGCCTGTTGCTCCCAGGACGGTGATGGCACTGGGGACAAGGGCCCTGGAGACGACTGCATCCCCAAACTCCAGAGGCAACTTTTTTTTTAAGCGATGGGAAAATCAAAATCGGCGAGCGTTGTGCTCAACTCAGGCGGGTGCCCGGAGTCCAGAAGCCACTGTCTCTTTCTCCTCTCCCCCGGGAATCACGCAGCATCGCCCTGCACATCGGGCAGGGGACGGTGAGAGCCTCCTTGGAACGAACGCTGATCCCACTTGAGGCTGCGCCTTAGCGGGACCGACGAACCCAGACTCCGCTCCCCACCCAGGGCGGAAGTGAGACGGTAGGAAAACCCTTCCTACCTGTCCAGCCCCGTCCGCCGCGACGCGACTGGCTTTGCGCTGCGCGGCGGGCAGAAGCGGCGATCCTCGCCTGCAGGTGAGCGCAGCGGCGAGGGCCGCAGAGCCCGGGCGCCCGGAGAGCGCATCCCGGCTCTGACCTGTGCAGGCGGCTTCAGCTCCTCATCCGTAGAACGGGTTTGGCCCTACAGTTAGCCCCATAAAGAGCCGTGACGATAGAAACGGGAGAAGGGCATAAAGCGCTCAGCCCAGGACCTGGCCCCGCGGAGCAGCCCCCACCCCCAAATGGGCAAGCGCAGCCCCTACAGGACCCGGCGCACGCGGCTCGTGTCGCCAGTGGAGGGTGGTAGCTCCCTCCTCAGGAGGAAACGTGCGTCAATGCTCTTCCGAAGATGGCAAGTTCCGCGCGAGGAACCAGATCCCTCACTTCCCGGCTGGGCTTAGAGGCTGGGCCGCCCAGAGACCCCAGCCTCCCAGACGCCAGGTCCTCCCAGCGCAGCTCCGGTGCAGTGCACTTGGCCAAGCTGAGCGCGCCCAGAGAACGGCTGCTGTCGTACGCGGAGGAACTGAGCCTGCGCGCGCCGCTGCAGGTGGGAGAGAGGGGACTGGGAGTGCTCAGCCAGGGGCAGCGTCTCCCCCCAGTGGCGGTGACCCCGCGCCTGTCCCCCAACCTATCCCAATCCAGATTTGGAGGTCTCTGCGGAGCTGCTGCGGAGTCTGCGCCTGCGCAATCCTCTGCGGTTGCAGGTGCCCAACAAGTCAGGTTGAAGTTGTGAGCAGCTCCCCACTCCCACCCCGTTGAGAGACTATTCCCACTGCATTCGATTTAAAATTGACTGGGCTTCTGATTCCTGTTCTGCCCACAGATTGCTGGACGGTGATTCCCACAACTCCTACTTCAACAGGAAGAGGTACCCAACTGTGAGAAGGCCTTGGGGAGGGTCAAGCTGGCAGAGATCCTGCCCCCACACAGTCTATGGTGAGAAACGAGCAGAGATGGGCACTGCCTGCCTGCTGGCAGGGGGACTCTGCACAGCCCATCTCTCTCCCAGGCCTGACGGTGCGCAGTGCTGGGGCATCAGAAGAGAATTCTCAAGTTCCCTGCAGCCCCTGAAGGCCCCTTTGAACTGCCTGGGTAGGATTTGCTTGGTGCAGATCTCAACCCTGGCTGATTGCTGTGCTCACACTGGGCTTGCTGGGATGCCAACACAAGTACTAGCCTTGGACCATGGGCCAGAGCACTTTGGGGACAAGGTAGCCCTCTGCTCTGCCTGCCTAGGTGTGTCTGGCCTTGGGGATGAGGGCTGGGAGCTGATCTGGAGTTCAGAGATGGGGCTCATGAAGTCCACATGGCCCAGCTGCTGCCTGCCACCCTCATGGACACCCTGGTCTTTATCCCTGGCCTTGTCACCAAGAGCACCAACACATCAGTGTGAATGGCCCTAGGTGAGTTGGGGGTGGGCTGGGTGGGCTGAGTCAGCAGCCTGGTTGAGGATAGGCCCTGCCAGGTGGGCACCCTCTGCTCAGAGACCTGGGCCAGCAAGGGTGTGTGCTGTACGTGCACCACTTGGGAGTATTTCTGAGATGTGCCCCATGGCCAAGGTGAGCCAGGGAAGAGTACAAGGGAACAGAAGTGTTTGGGGGTCCAGCCTGGGCCTGGCTTCTGGACAAGGTAGTGCTGGGTCACACCCTGCAGTGTGCCCTCTCCTTTCCTGCAGGTGGGCTACCTCCCTGGCCACCCAAGAATGGTGTTCATCAGCATCTTCATGTCCTGGGTCACCGCCTTCCTGAGCCTGGAAGCACAGGAATGCCACCTTGGCCCCCACCGGGACTTCAGCAACTTCCAGAACAGGAGATGAGACCCAGCTAGGCCTCCAGGCCCAGAATCCCACTTCCCAGAATCCTCAGAAGCTATAAAGCTTGCGGGTAAGAGCTCAGACCTTGTTGTCCAGCACCCCAGGATCCCATTCTGGCTTCTTGTCTCTGGGTTACTTTTCTGTCCTTCCCTGACGTCAGGATGATGTAGGGCTTGGTGAGGTAGAATATTGGGAGCGTTCAGGGTGTTCAGCTGTGCCTCAGAGAGGTTGCCTGGAATGGGGAAAAGGGAGGAAGCACCGGACCCACCCCTGTACCTGTGTGGGCATCTTCAGGTTCCTCCCACACCTCCATGTGGGTGGGCCCAGGTGACGGCCTGTTACTCTGCCTAGGCTGTGCTCAACCAGTGCTGAGCCTGCTCTTGGGCCAGGTCCACACCTCGCTGGCTGATGGCTCATTAGATGGGGTGGCAGAGCCATGGGTTGCAGTGGTCTTGGTGTCAGCTGGGAACTAGGAGCACTGAGGTGGGGTGACCCACAGCTCGTGCACTCACAAGTGAGGGTGATCAGGGACACAGGGCTAGCATTAGGGAGCAGGAGCACAGGGGCAGACTTGATGGGTTGTCCTGCCCCTCACACCAGACAGAACTCTGACCAGCTTTGTCCTTTGCCCAGAGATCTACAGGACCTAGACTAGACCCTCTGTGAGGACACCTTCACTGTCAAAGACTTTAGTTTTCAGTTTGTCAATTTCTACTCTTCTTCCTCTTCCTCTTCCTCCTCCTTCCCCTCCTCCTCCTCTTCTCCTTCTTCTTCCTCTTCCTCCTCCTCCTCCTCCTCTTCTTCTTCTTCTTCTTTTTAGAGAGGGACAGTGAGAGAGAAATCAATTTTTATTTAGTTTTTCGTGTGACCTTTTTTCGTGTGACCTTTGTTGTTCCAACACTTCGTCGTTGTGTACATGGTGCTGGGGTTCGACCCCATGGACTTGCACATGCCAGGCAAGCAACATAACCACTGAGCCACTGCTCCAATCCTACTCTTCTTCTTTCCATGTGGCATTTTTCAAAGGCTGTTGAGGACATTGCCCATCCCTGAGGTTGTTGCCCCCGACCGAGTTGCCCTGAGCAGTGGCAGGACCTCTGGGCTCTGCATTTGTCTCTACCCGGGTCTTGCTATTGACCTTGGAATTGGTTCTTGATGTCCCCGGGGCTAGTTTTCTCAGAGTGACATACCAATATGCCCTTGGGCAGCTGCAAACATCTGATGCCTGCATTCGTTCCTTCCTCTAGGGGGCCCAGGCCTGACACCCAGCCTCTCCTGCAGTTTGGGTTCATCAACATCTTTTGTGGGGACCTCCCTGCCACACACTCTGAGTTGGATGCTGGAGACACAGAAGTGAGTGAGACCAGGACCTCCCCCAGCCCAGGAGCTCCTGATCTTTAGTGAGGACTGATGAGGAAGGACCAGATTGTCTTCATTATTGTGGGGATGGCAGGATCCCTGAACGAGCCCACTCCCCAGCACCAGGACTCCATCTTCCTGGACCACGAATGCCCACTGGCCAGTCATGCATAGAGCAATGGATAGAGGCCATGGTCCCAGTAGACCTTTCGGACATGACCTCTGGGGTTAGGGGTGGCGGGCAAGGCAGGCGTGGCTCGCCTGTCAGCAGGGTTAACTCTCAATGGGGAGCAGCGAGAGGCTTAGGACCAGAGTGGGAAGGGGTCAGCCTGGCACCAGAGCTGGAGGCTACATTGTCAATAGTTGCAGGCCACAGGGGTGTAGGGAACCCTGGTCAGTGTGCGTGTTGCTTGGCATAAGGATGTGAGCAGCGCTGTGTGGCTGACTCTTGGAGGGCGGGGTCATCACATCCTCAAATCTGGCAGGGTTAGGGTCCGCGTCTGGGGTCTCCAGGATGGGTGGGAGGAGCAGGTGAAGATGAGGTGGAGTCACCCTTGGTAGCCCTAACGCCCCAGCCTTAGCAGCCAACTCACAGCTCGCTCAGTGCTCTTGATCATCATGGCAGCACGCGGCTGGGCAGCCATGCGGAGGACTACACCCAACCTTGAGCATGGGGGGTAGGGAGACAGCACTGGGCCCCCCAGGCTCTGGGGAGGGCTTCTGAGAGCAGAATAGAAGGAAACTTTTCCTGGGTGTCAGAAGACAGGGACGCAAGTCCTATCCCTGTCTCCCATGAGCTGTGTGTGGCTTTGCTTCCCTCTGAGCCTCAGTCTTTTCACCTGGACTATGGGTACAATAATACCTCTCCAAAAGAGCCAAAAGGATTATGCAAATTATGCAGGAAAGAGCTTTGTAAATGGAAGGCTTCCTATTGCTATTCTTTGGGGGGAACTGGGGCTGTAACTCAGTGCTTTACCACTGAGCAATACCACCCAGCCCTTTTTAAAATTATTTCTTGGGGCTGGAGCGGTGGCTTGGCGGTTGCTGCTCTTGCCTGGCATGTGCAAGTACACGGGTTCAAACCCCAGCACCCACATACACAACTAAGTGTTGGAGCAAACGAAAGCCATGTGAAAAACTTGATAAAAATTGATTCTGTCTCTCTCTCTCTCACTGTCCTTCTCTCTTTAAAAAAATAAAATAAAATAAAAATATTTATTTATTTGTTTTGAGACAGGGTCTCGCTAAGTTGCTGAAGGTCTCCTTAAGTTGCTGAGGCTGGGGCTGGAGCGGTGGCTCAGTGGTTACAACGATTGCCTGGCATGTATGAGTACGCGAGTTCGAACCCCAGCACCACATGCACAACGAAGTCTCAGAGCAATGAAAGCCATGCAAAAAACTAAATAAAATTGATGCTCTCTTTCTCTCTCTCTCTCTCACTATCCCTCTCTCTTAAAAAAAAAAAAAAGTTGCTGAGGCTGAACTCCAACTTGTGATCCTCCCCTCTCAGCCTCCTGAGTTGCTGGGATTACAGGCCTGCACCACCCCACCTGCCTTCTATTACTATTTTTGGAAGAGGAGGTTCCAGAGATCATGATCATGTAAGATTCACCAGGTCCTGGAGCACTGAATTAAGAGAACTGTACTTCTTCAGACTCCAACAGACAATTTGCATCCTGGCTCTATCACTTAAAATTTGGGGATCCTTGGGCAAAGACTCTAGGTCTCTGTTTTCTCCTCTGTAAGGTGGGACTAACCATGGGCCCTGACTCTAAGGACTGTTGGAATAGAAATGGCCGACCCTGGCACAGGCTGTTGCTATGACAATTATCTGGTTTCCCTGCCCCCTTGGAAGCTGAAAGTCTGCAGCACTCAGAGAAAGACTATGAACTCATCCAGTGCAAGGGCTTGTTTGATGAATACCTGGAGATAAGTGAGCATATGTGCCTGGGGGACCTGGCACACTCGGGAACTGGCCCAGGCCTGGTGATCCGGGTCTCCCAGTGCTACAGCTTCAATTATTGTCTTTGTGGTGGCCTTCCTGCTGACGTCCCTGTTCTCTAGGGTCAGTAGTGGGGTGGAAATCCAGCTGGGTGCCCATCGTTTCCTGTGTGAGCGGGCAGCCAGTGGCTGAAGGGCACCAGTGTTGGGGATGTCTGCTCCTGCTGGAGGCCGTGGCTCACCTGCGGGCTATGGTGAATGTGAACAGTAAGGAGGGGAGGGGAATACAGGGTCAGAGGGGGAGACAGCGTCAGAGATGGGGAGGAAAGAAGGGGGCGGGCCCACAGGAATAGGGAAATGGGGACTGAGGTGGGGTATCAGAGTCAGGTTTGGGAAATCAGAGGGCAGACTCATCCTGCTCCAAGAGTGGGTCTGGACTCGAATGCGGACTGAATTAGAGGACTGGGCCCTGAAGGCCCTCAGGCCCTGCAGCTTTTCTCAGCGCTTTCACCTCGGACTTCTACCAGGTCTCCAGTACCAGTGTGATTACCACGGCCATCTGTCGGCTAGGTGCGCACGCTGGCGTCTGCGCGCTTCGCCTACCTGGCTCCAGGGCACAGCCTGCAGGTGAGAGACCTCAGGCGGCGGAGCCCGGGAGCAGTTGGTGGGACGGTGCACCGAATTGGGAGCTGCGGGCCAGACCAGAGGGGCGGAGCGCTAGGCGCGGGTCCAAGGGGGCCTGAAGGGGGGCGCTAAGTCTGAAGAGGCGGGGCCTGTCTGGGAGGAGCCTGCGCCGAGGCGGAGCGAGCCCCGAAGGTCGGAGAAGGGCGGGGCCTTCTAGATGGGGCGGAGCTCTGAGTCTGGGCAGGGCGGGACCCGGAGGTGTGGGGGCGCGGCGCTGAGTCTGGGTGGGGCGAGGCTCTGCGTCCTGGCGAGGAGCGACCTAGCTGGGACCCGGGGAAGCTGGGTCCACCGGGCTGACAGTTGTTCAGAGTCGGCTGGGGTTGGTGTTGAAGGGGTGGGGCCAGGTTTTAGAGTCCGGAATGTGAGGCTCGGAGTCGACACCTGAAAGCCTCTCCGGACCCCTCAACCTCTCGCAAGGGAACCTTACCTTCCTGGAAGCTGCTGGCTGTGCGAGTGGACTTCATCACCGCCTCCGAGGTAGGCTCAACCTGTCTCGGATAGACTTGGCTCAGGCTCGGCCGCCGACCTGCTGCAAATGGGCTGTATTATATAATACATATATATAATGTAGGGTCGCCTAGACCCATATATAATATAGGGTCGCCTAGACGCAGCCTCAAGGTTAGCGCTTGCAGTGCCTGGCCCATTTTGGGTGCACAATGAATTAACTTCACTAATAGTAACGGTGTTATCTCTTGGCAAAAGACCTGGAGAAAGGAGAGGAAGCATGCTCCCTCCAGTTTTGCTTAAAAACCCCTTTTAACAGCCCTGTGTCCAACAGGGTTTCTAGTGAGTGCTCTCTGGGGTTTGAATTATACCCCTGTCTTTGGGCAAATCACACCTTTGTGCTTCGGTTTCTTCATCTGTAAAATAGGAATATAAATTATACCCACGACACAGAATTGTTGTGAAGACTAAATGATTTAATATCCAAAAAAATCCTCAGAATACTACCTCGTACGTGATAAACACACCATAAATTTGTAGGGGTGGAGCAGTGGCTCAGAGGTTGGAGCGCTTGGTGGAATGCGCGAGGACCCGGGTTCGAACCCCAGCACCACGTATACAACTTAGAGTCTGAGAAACAAAGACCAGATGGAAAAATAAATAAAATAGATTCTTTCTCTCTCCCTCTCCCTCTCTCTCTTAAAAAAAAATACTAAAGTAATCATTCTGTCTTTGGCCTCTCCTTCCCCCTTCTCCCATTCCCTGGCTGGTGCCCAATGTGCCAGCCGCCCTGGCCACCAAGATGAAGCGTGAGCGCTACTTACTCCAGCAGGAGCGGGCGAATAACCGGGAGGCGCTGTTTTCTGTCTGCAAGGCCGGGACCCTGACCCCACCCACCAACCTGACCACGCCCTCTTTACCCCCCCCCCGCTAGTTCAGCCCTTTCTAGTCCCACCCTCTCCCAGAAGGGATTGGCTGGTCTGTCGTTTCCCGACAGATCCGCCTTCTAGCAAACTCCGCCTATCACACGCCCCCTTGTTTTACATACGCATGCCGGCTTGGAGGAGGCCGTCTGCTCTGGAGGGTCGGCCTGTTCAACCTGCCCAAGATTTACTCCCTCGGGGGCCGCTGCCCCCCGAGCTCGGGACGCAGGTACGACTGAGGATCCTACATCCCCCAGGATGCTCTTTGGATTGAGACCCTCTGGCTTCCAGGTAGGGGTCTGAGCAGTGCCTTGGCCCAGGATGAGACCATGGAGTTCTCTCCATGTCCCCTGACTCTGGCTCTCTGTGCAATGCTGACAATAAATCTATCTCTGTGTCCCAGTGTGTGACTTCTCCACGGTCACCTGGTCCCCACCTGCTTCGGGCAGTGACTCCTTACTATGTGATACTGCTCTAGGGAGCGAAGTGGATATGTGTAGGAGGGAGCAAAGGGATCCTAATGACTCGGAACTCAGTGGCTGCTGAAGGAACTACACTGGGGGAGAGTTCATTGGCGTCTGGGCTATGAAGTCCGTGCCCTGTATGTTCATCAAAGTCGGTAGTGCAGGAACATAATAAAATGGTTAGTTAGGTCAGGTGCGACTTCTCCCAGTAGACTTACACTGTTCATTGGTCCCTCTCAAAAGCCTGGTGAGAAAAAAAAAAAAAAAAAAAGCCTGGTGAGGCAGGACAGGGGAGTGGTTAAGGGCATAGGTTGGTGGTGGGGTCAGACAGACATAGGTTTCAATGCTAGTTCTTATCAACTATGTGGCCTTGGGCAAGTTATTTAATCCCTTGAACCTCAGCCTCATCATCTATAAGATAGAAACCACATCGAAGTGATGAGATATTCAAATGTGATAACTGCCTGAGATTTACCTTTTCAAGTCTCAGATTCTCACCTGCTAAGAGGCAGTGGGCACAGAGGCCATGGTAAAGATTAAATGAACTGAAGTGCTCAGAAGAGTGCCTGGCGCACAGTAAGTACACAGTTAAAGTTATTAGTAATAAGAGTATTAGATTTGTCTACACATTTTTTTTTTTTGGTACTGGGGATTGAACCTAGGGGTGCTTTACTGCTGAGCCACGTCCCCAGCCCTTTGTATTTTATTCATTTTTTGAGATGGGGCTTACTAGTTGCTTAAGACCTTGCTAAGTTGCTGAGGCTGGTCTCAAAGTTGTGATCTTCCTGCCTCAGCATCCTGAATCGCTGGGATTATAGGTGTGCACCACCCACCAGGATTGTATACACTTTTATTTGTAAATATGCCTTCCCCCCACACACATACCCTGCCCCCAGGGCTGGAGATCAAACCCAGGGCCTCTCACATAGCCTGGCAAGCTCTCTACCATTGAGTGACATCCCAGCCCAATTCATATAATATTAAGGGCTTGGTATATGCACAGTGTTCAGGTTAATGACAGGTAGTACCAGAGAGAAAGCAGCTTCCCCTTTGCCAGGCACAGAGCGACAGAGCAGGCCCCCCTTATGGAGACTGGCTTGATTTTGGCTATCTTAATTTCTTTATTGAGGGCTCAGACAGTGTGGACTAGAGTCTGAGAAGGATTTGTGGTATAGAGGGCTGTTGGAGATGGTGAAGTGACACGAAAGGATGGGTAATTTGTGAGGAGTGAACATGCTAGAGAGGCCATCCAGAATGATGCCAGATGTCACACTGCCAACTTTCAGCATTGATTTTTGTGTCCCAACACAGAGCTGAGTGTTCCCATTTTATGGATGCATTGTTAGGTTCAGAGAGGGTCAGCAGAGATCTCAGGGTTCCTGAAGATCCCAAGACTTGGGGGATTCTCTGTGAAACTCCCAGGATGCTCTCTGGTCCCCAGAGGTCCCCATAGCACACATGGCATTTGGAAAGCTCCAGAAGAGGGGTAACCTATCTCCTAGGAGCAGAAGCAGTGCCTTACCCATCTTTAGGTTGTCTGTCTGGGGTCCTTCAATGCCTGTAGCAGGCATAGGACTCCCATTGTTCCAGCCCCCCTCTGTACCCCAGACTGGCCAAACCGGTTCTGGGAAAGGGGGGCGGGGAGCAGGCACGTTGAGACAGCCGCCTGCCTCTCTGCAAGATTCCCTCCGCCTTCGCCTCCCCCCTCCCTGCCCCACACAATACCCAGCAGCTTGCCTTGCCCGGCTCAGGGGCCATGCTGACATCGCCCCCTGAGGACTTGGCTGCAACTCCAGAACTCCCAGGGTGTCCCGGAGCCCTGGACGGTGTCCTGGAGCAGCTGGACGGAGCTCCCTGGCTGAGGTAGGGCCCCACAGGGTGCCAGCAGCCCCATCTTCCTCCCACCACTCTTCCAAGCGGCTTCTTTGTGCTGCCTGCCTGGCCTCTGATCCTGGCTGCGGCCCTCCTATGGCCTCCTGGGGCTCTGCACTCTGCATGGCCTGGATCCCCTTTCTAGACGTGACCTCCCACTTGGTTTTGTCCTTAAGAGGCAGTTTGCCTGTTCCTATGGGCAGCAGGGCAAGGGGCACTAGGCAGGAGCATGGAAAAGACCAGAGCAGTGTCCAAGGACGCTCTCTTTCAGCCTTGCCAAGTGGCCTATTGCCCTCTGTGACTGGCAGTGCCCACTGGATGGGACTCTCCCTGGCCTCTGCCTATCCTTTTTGGCCTGCTGAGATATTTATGATGACAAAGGTTTCTTAGAGGGAGCAGCAGGGTTGGGGGCTTTAGGGCCACTGTACAGGTGGGGATACTGAGGCCCAGGGATGGGCTACGACTTGCCTAACATCACACAGAATGGATCAGTGCCAATGTGAGGCCTGAACCTTGGACAGGGTTTTTATCCTTGGATTCTAGAGTGGTCATAGCCTAGTGGCCACTAGTCTGTATCCAGTGATCGTGTTCTGGACAGGTAATGTCCCTGCTGCCTGGGGCCGGTCCTCTTCCTCAGGTTCTCTTCCCTTTTTTCTACACACAATATGAACACGGCTCTGGCCCGACTTGATCCCCAACTCTGAGGTTGGGTGGGCCCCATCGGAGGCTGGATGGGTCGTTCCCGTTGCCCCTTGGCCTGAGCTTAGGCCGAGGCTGGCTCACTCCTGTCCCCACTCAGGACCTCCCCCCAGGCTACTCCCCTTAGCCAGCCTCCTGCCCTCTGCTTACATTCACCCAGGCTTCTCCCGTGAGGCCTCAATTGGAGGTGCTTCTGCCCCAAGGGCTCAATGTTTTGCTTATTTATCCTTGTCAATTAGGGGGGTGCTTTCTCTCTGCCTTCCAGGGGCTTTTAGAACTCAAGTAGAGAGAATCTCCTATAAAACAAGGAGCAGGGCCATGTGTGGGACTTCTGTGCTGAGGACTTCCCACTCCCAGAGAGAAGGAGGCCCATATGGAGGGCAGAGGCCATCAGTATCCCCATCCACATGCTCCTAAGAGGTCATGTATAACTTCATTTTTCCTATCTGGCTGATGACCCAAGCCATTCCCCAAGTAGAGAAAGACTGTTAATAATAATGCTAATAATATTCCAAGGAATGACCATAAATGACAAATTCCACTCTGCCCTGGGTGCTTCAGATTAGCCCTAGGAATGGTACCACTCTCCCGTTTGCCAGATGAGGAAACTGAGGCTTAGGGAAGCTTGTGTAGATGGACAGAGGCTACAGGTGCAAGGTAGGAGGCCCCTTAGGAGCATTTGGCCCCTGAGCCCCTCTGGCCAGGGATGGGAACGGAGAAGCAGCAAGATCACTCTAATCCTGGGATCTTATAGCAGTAGTTACCATCACCTCCTCCAGGACGCCCTTTTGCGATCCCAGGTGGAGTGAGTCTGGCACTCTACACTGGTGGTGCCCCCGGCGTGGCTCTTGCCAATCTGGATCATAACTGCTTTCATTCTTGGCTCTCCCACAAGACTGGCACTCCCACGGGGCATGAATTGTTTGTCCATCTGTCTCCTTAGGTTTTTCTGGGCTTCGTGTCTGTCTCTGAGTATCTGGACCGTCTGAAATTTTCTGTGTCTCCATCTCTGGGTCCTTGAATGTCTCAGCATCTGTGGTTTTTCTGTTTGTCAGTGTTTTGGGGTCTCCATTTCCCAGTTGCTGTCTAAATGGCCTCCATTTCTCTGGGTCTCCCTTGGCCTCTGTCTCCAGGGTCTTCTGCCCCTGCCAGGCTGGGCACTACCCCTTTGGCTGGACGGGGCCTCTGGGGGGTCCTTGCTGCCCAGCCTGCCCACAGTGAGGCCACGCTAGGGTAGGCCCCCGCCCAGCCCGCTGCTGCTCCCTCCCCCCTCCCGGCTTGCCTCACCACAGGATTTGATGAATCAAACTCTTTGTCTGGGTGGGATCTCCCCCAGCCAGCTGGGCAGAGAGAGGGCTTCCCCGGCAGAGCAGCCCAAGAGCATCAGCAGCCGGCCTCAGCTGGAGAGGTGAGGGGCAGGAGGGTGGCCTGTGAACGCCATGGGCAGAGGCTGTGGGGGCTTAGACCCTTCAGATTGTTATCCCATACCAAGGCTCTGGCAGGCTCCCCAGGATAACATTCTGCCCTGAAAGGATCCGCTCAGCTTTGCCTGATCCAGGGGCTGGGAGCTGGGGGGACCCCTCTGACCCCAAGCTGGGGGGGGGCAAGGCCACCTCTCTGTCCTTCCCTGGGAGGGGCTGGCTTTCCCTGGGTGGTGGCTCGCCTTCCAGCTGGTGACCCTCCCAGCCAGCTTGGCATGGGTGTGGGTATCACTCAGTGCCGAAGGCCATGATTCTGATCACACCAAAGCAAGGACTAGTGGGGCCGTGTGTCTGTGTCTGCATCCTGGCTTGTGTGTGTGCCTGGAACAGTGTGAGAAAGCGTAGGTGCCTGTGTAGACGTCAGATGAGGGGTCAGTGTATGTTTGGGAGAAAGTGTCTGTTGTTTAAATAAAAAACTGTCAAAAAATATGTGTCTGTGAATGTGCGAACCTGAGTCTCAAAGGCCGAGTGCATGACAGTGTCTCCAAGGGTGTGCTTGGGGGAAACGTGTGGATGTATGTGTTGGAACACGGATTCGTGTGACAATGTATGTGTCCTGCACCGATGTGTTGAAGAATGGACAGCACAGACTTGAAAGCTGGAATCCCTGAGTGTGCATCCCGGCTCCACCACTCACCAAATAACCTCCCCTCGGCCTCACTTCCCCACTTATGAAACGGGGGGAATAACAGCGCTGGCTCAATGAGATGGTGTGTGGACAACACTTGCGGATCAGTACTTGCGGATCAGTAAGCGCCAAGTTTCAACTATCACTAGATAATTTGGTGTGTGTTTGTGCAAATATGTGTACACAGCACACATGAGCGTTGTCCAGGCCTCCAGGATGTGGTGGCTTACTGGCCAGTCCAGCTGTCCTGTGTCTGGGTCTGACACCTTCTCCCCTGCAGGCCCGGGTGGGAGGCAGCGCAGAGGAGGAATGGACTGTGGGCCACCTGCAACCCTCCAGCCCCACCTGGCTGGGCCACCTAGTGCTGCCCACCGCCCAGTGGCTGTGTGCCAGCAGGAGAGTCTGTCCTTTGTGGAGCTGCCCACCTTGCAGCCCCTGAGTCCGGTGTGTCTGGACCTTTTCCCCGTCGTCCCGGAGGAGCTACAGGCTTCTGGCAGCCGCTGGTCCCTGGGGACCCCTGCCCCTCTCCAAGGGTTGCTATGGCCACCATCCCCAGGAGGCCCAGATACTACCAGTGGGGGGATGCGGCCCAGCAGGGCTGGCAGCTGGCCCCACTGTCCTGGTGCCCAGCCTTCAGCTCTGGAGGGACCCTGGAGTTCTCAGCACATGCAGCCACAGCGACGGGCCAGCCATGGCTCGGAGAAGAAGTCAGCCTGTGAGTCACCCTGGGGGGATGGCCTAGTGGGGCAGATCAGGGAGGGGCTGGGTGGCTCTTTGTGAACCCTTTAAGACCCAGTTTCCCAAAAATTAGGACAAGTGGAAGATTTTAGCAACAAGGGAACTGTAGTGCTCAGGGAGGGCAAGTGACTTGTCCATGGTTACAAAGCAAGTCTGGCTGTCCTGGGCCCTTTACCCACTGGGCCCTGTGCTCTCTCTACCCCTCTTATGCATCCATCCTCACAGAAACATCAGCCTTTCTCCTGGGCATGGGGCCTGAACTCTCTGGGATGCTCAGGGCCACAGGGCACAAGCAGGGAAAGGGTTGGTTAAGACCCCAGTAAACAGCAGCTTGTGCTCTTGTACCCCATAACCACAGGGCGCAAGATGCGGGTGTATCAGCGTGAAGAGGTCACTGGCAGCCCCCAGGCCCACGCTGTCCTCCTGGAGCCTGGGCAAGCAGCACAGGAGCAGAACCCAAGCACAGAAGAGTCCAGGCCACTGGAGTTGTCTGGGACTACCCGGTCCAGCCTTGAGGGGCCTGAGCGGAGGCGCTTCTCAGCCTCAGAGCTGATGACCCGGCTGCATTCTTCTCTGCGCCTGGGGAGGAATTCATCAGCCAGGGCACTGACCTCAGGAGCAGTCCGGGAAGGTACCAGCTACTCCCCTGTTCCCTGAGGGCACAGCTTGCGCACATGTGGGGTGGGGTGTGGCCAACTCACTGGACACCTTGGACACCTACCACTGCGTGCTGGTCATGAGGGGTGTGGTGCCCTGTGCCTTCTGGACCACCCTCAGCTCTTGCCCCTTCTAGGGAAGGCATCTGGAAGGGAGTCTCGAAGTGTAGAGATGAGGGTGGACGGCGGCGCTTCGCTGCCAGCACCTGTTGACCTGAGCGAGAGTCATGGTGGCATACTGGGGCCCAGGTAACCACTTCTCATGCCGGGTTCGGGTCGAGGCAGGGTGCAGACAAAGGAGTATCCTGACACTCTTTCCTAGGCTGGACACGCAGGAAGAGCCGCCGCCAGATCCCAGGAGCGCCAACGAGCGGCGGCAGTCACGATTCCTCCTTAACTGTAAGTGGAGAGGACCTCTGGGAGGGGGTCGAGGAGGAAGAGGCTGGGGGTGTGGAAACACCGGGGATTAGAGAGCTGGGAGGTAGAGATCGTGTGAGAGATAGAGAACTGAATTCTCGGTATGTAACGCTGAGGCTAGCACGCAATTGGTGCCCAATTAGTGTTTAAGGAATGAACAAATGAGTGAATGAGTGAATTCATTGCGTCCAAACCACTGCAGGGCTTAAGTGCGGCAGGCTCTTGCGGGACCTGGGAGGAGCCGTGCTGGGGCTGGAGGGCGCCCCACTCCACAGCCCTCCCCAATGCCTCTACCCGTCCCCCTCCCGTCGCTCTCCCCTCCCAGCTGTCCTGTACCAGGAATACAGCGACGTGGCCAGTGCCCGCGAACTCCGGCGGCAGCAGCGCGAAGAGGAGGGCCCTGGGGACGAGGCCGAGGGCGAGGAGGAGGGGCCCGGGCCGCCGCGCGCCAACCTCTCCCCCAGCAGCTCCTTCCGCGCGCAGCGCTCGGCGCGAGGCTCCACCTTCTCGCTATGGCAGGACATCCCCGACGTGCGCGGTAGTGGCGTCCTGGCCACGCTGAGCCTGCGCGACTGCAAACTGCAGGAGGTGGGTGCCAGGAACCCGCGGGGTGGGGGCGGAGCCGGGGCTGGGGGCGGGGCTGGGGCCCACAGGGGGTGGGGCAAAGGAGGGGGCGAGCCACAAGTAGGGTCCTGGGACTTAGAGGGGACCGGTCACCGAAGGACCGGGCGGAGGGCTGTCAACACGGAGGACCTGAGGGTTGAGGCGGCTGGAAGATAGGACCGAAAAGTGGGGGGCCAAAGGCAAGTAGAGAAGCTAGACGAAGGAGGGAGCGAGGGGCGGAGCCTAGGTAGGACGGGACCCTGGAGGGGCGGAGCCACCGGGGTGCAGCCGCTGGGTGGGCGGGGCCAAGGGCTGGGGCTGGGGTGAGGAAGGAGCGCACCGCGGGCGGGGCAGGCCCAGAGCGGAGCGGACCGGGGGGTGGACCCGGCTGGAGGAGGAGGCGGTGTCCGGGGGCCCTCGCGGCAGGAGGCGGAATCCTGAGCCCAACCGGGAACCAGTTTAGGGGTGGAGCTGGCGAAGGGGCGGGGACAGGGTGTCTATGGAGGTGGCCTCTTGGGTGGGGGAATTCTAAGCCAGGGCGTCCAAGTGGGCTAGGCTGGCCCTTACCGCCCCGTGTCCATCCTCCCTCAGGCCAAATTTGAGCTGATCACCTCCGAAGCCTCGTACATCCACAGCCTGACGGTCGCCGTAGGCCACTTCTTAGGCTCCCCCGACCTCAGCGAGTGTCTGGGGACGCAGGACAAGCAATGGCTCTTTTCCAAACTTCCTGAGGTCAAGAGTACCAGCGAGAGGTGAGGGAGTGGTGTGGCCTGGTGGAGGCAGGGACCAACCTGTGGTTGGCGCGCCCCCAGGTCTGTGGTCGCAGCCCTGACCCTGAGCCCTGGCCCACCCCTTAGGTTTCTGCAGGACCTGGAGCTGCGTCTGGAGGCAGATGTGCTGCGCTTTAGCGTGTGCGACGTGGTGTTGCAGCACTGCCCTGCTTTCCGCCGGGTCTACCTGCCCTATGTCACCAACCAGGCCTACCAGGAGCGCACCTACCAGCGCCTGCTGTAGGGCTGGGGACTCTGTACGGGGAGGGGAGAGGGAGGTGTGATCAGGTGTGGGCATACAGGACCGAGTGAGGAAGGGTGACTGAATGGGGAGGGGTCCCTGAAAGGAGCTCAGTGACCAAGATAAGTGGCACATGAAGAACCAAGGGGTGGCAGGGTTGTGGACCCCAAGAGTTCAGGTCCAGGGGTGACTGCAGATCCCTCCTCATTTTCTAGCCTGGAAAACCCCAAGTTCCCTGGCATCCTGGCTCGCCTGGAAGAGTCTCCCGTGTGCCAACGACTGCCCCTTACTTCCTTCCTCATCCTGCCCTTTCAGAGGATCACACGCCTGAAGATGCTGGTGGAGGTACCCAGAGTGGCGGCTGGGTGGGCAGGATCTCAGGGGGAGGGCGTGGCCGTCTCATTGCTGCTCTCCCCTCCAGAACATCTTGAAGCGCACAACACAGGGCTCCCAAGACGAAGACCTGGCCACCAAGGCTTTTAACGCGCTCAAGGAGGTGAGCTCAGATAGGCAGGGCCATCGGGCTCCCAAGTGGGCGCCCGGGACTCCTAATGTGTTCCTTAGAGAGCCTCCCACCATGGGAATCTCTGATCCCCAGTCAGGGGTCCAGGACTGGGCCATGGGAGCCCAGGTGGAGGGGGCTGCTGTTGACCCACCCTTGGCCCCCCAGCTGGTACAGGAGTGCAACGCCAGCGTGCAGTCCATGAAGAGAACAGAGGAGCTCATCCACCTGAGCAAGAAGATCCACTTCGAGGGCAAGGTGTGTGGCTCTTGCTTCCTCTTTCCCCTGGGGACTTCAGGCCCACCCCGCACTTGTGCTGTCTGCCGGTCCCCTGGGCCTCACCTGTCCTCTGCTTGCCTACTCCACCCCCAGATCTTCCCGCTGATCTCGCAGGCCCGCTGGCTGGTTCGGCACGGGGAGCTGGTGGAACTGGCACCTCTGCCTGCAGTGCCCCCTGCCAAGTTGAAGCTGTCCAGCAAAGCTGTCTACCTGCACCTCTTCAATGACTACCTGCTGCTCTCCCGGCGGAAAGAGTGAGTCTGCGCGGGGGAGGGTGGATCGGAGCGGGGTCCCCTCCCCTCCGCTCACTGCTGACAGCCTCTCACTGGGCTTGGGAGCCCAGCGTATGCCAGGCTAAACTGTCAGGGCATCCTGAGCCTTGGAGGCTCCCAGAGCAAAGGCAGTCGCTGAGTGGGTCCATCTTCCAGATGGGAGAGTCAAGGGCTGGACCTAGGTGGAGGACTTGAAGCTTGAGGTCAGAGATGTGCAGAGCCCTGAGGCTTGGCGCAAATAGCCATCATTCCCGCAGCACCCATCCTGCGCCAGGCACGTTGCGCAGTCCTCCGCTGCCTCCCCAGGAAGTAGGCTCCCTGTTATTCTCAAGATCAGGAGGAAGGACCCAGGCGGGACCGCTGTGTCTGAGACTAGAGCTAGGTTCTTACCCACTGCACTGTCCTGCTGTCCACCTGTGAGGCAGAGGCCACCATGCAGGGAGTGGCAGTCACTCCCTGGGCCTAGGGCGCATGCGCAGTCCTAGCTGCGATTCTTCTAGGTGAGGAAGGATCAGAAGAGCTCTGGAGGAGGTGAGACAGTAAGGCGGGTGAAGAGCGGGCATCTTAAGCCATGAGGCGTCTGCGTACCTGCTCTGTAATGGACCCCTCTGTTGGGCATGGGGACATAAGAAGGAACGACAATTGTCCTCTGCTCACAGGAACTCTCAGACCAGTGAAATGCATCCTGATAATCATGGGGTTTTGATGGGAGGGTGCCCTGTGGTGGCTCCCGGTGTGGGTGAGAATTCAACACCAAGTTGGCTTTGTAGGATGAGTAGTTCCCCAGTGGAGAAGTAGTTTGGAGGGGGCTGCACAGCGGGCTGTGGCAGATAAGAGGAGAGCGTTTGGGGAGTGGTGAACGGATATGGCTGGAAGAGGACAGGAGAGGGCAGTTGGGATGTTGAAAGTCGCAGGTTGGATTCGTCCTGAGGGCAGCAAGGAACATGGACCGTGCAGGAAATTTGCTCCTGCGCGTTTAGAGGGTGCACTGGAGCAGGGGAGACCGGAAGCCCTTGCAGTTGCACAGGTGAGCGTAGATGCCCCAGAGGCGGCAGTGTGCTTCAAGAGCAGAGGATCCTGGGGACAATACATAGGAAGGAGGACAGGACAGAGCTCCCAGTGGGGGTGGGGTGAGGGAGGCAGCGGGGCACATGTCTGACTTCCTCTGGGGCAAATGGTGGGGTTCTTCCCTGGAACAGGGAAAGGGAAGGGGATGATTTTGGAGCAGGTGGTGCTGAGATAAGGAAGCTACAGGACAGACTGCAGAGCGGCACACACCTGTAATCCCAGCTACTCGGGAGGCTGAGGCAGGAGGATCCTAAGTTTGAGGCCAGCCTGAGCAACCTAGTGAGACTTTCTCGGAAAAACAAAAAAATAGGGATGGGGTTGTAGCTCCGTGGTAGAGAATCCCTGAGTTCCAGTACCAAAAAAAAAAAAATCAAAAATCAAAGCTCTGTGCGGTCTCCCACTTCCATCCCTCCTTCTCACAAAGGGCATTGAGCCTAGCTCATGGGCCAGGCAGTGCCAGGCGCTGGGATGCAGGGTGGAGAGACAGGGAGTCAGGGAGTCAGACACCAATCAGGGATGCACCCTTCCTGGAGCAGGAGGGGTTCAGAGCGAAGCTGAGCTGTGCCTGGGGTTCGGGGACTGGTCGCCGCCACCTCCCACCTGCATCCGCAGCCAGCAGGAATGAGCTGCCAGTTCCTTGTGGGGACCTTGCTGGCCACAGGAGAAGTGGCACTGTGCCTGGGCAAGTCTCCCTGAGAATGTGCTTGGAGCCTGCCGCCCACCCCGTCCTGCAGGCTTGGGAGGTTTGCGGTTTTCGTCCATGCCCGGATGGCGGAGCTGCAGGCGCGGGACCTCAGCCTGCAGCTGCAGGGCATCCCTGGCCACGTGTTCCTCCTCCGGCTCCTCCACGGGCAGCACGGCAAGCACCAGTTCCTGCTGAGGGCCCGCACAGAGTGAGTGGCCAGGGGCAGGAGGGAGGACCCCAAGTGCCCGGCAGTGACCCAGGAGCTGAGCATCTCCTGGCTGCCAGCCACTGACCCTTTTTATCTGTGGCTTCAGGACATAGGCAGGGCTGGCATGCAGGTGGCTCTGGGCCAGTTCTTATGCTCTGAGCTGGGTGGGCAAAGACTAGGGGGCAGGGCTGCAGGTGGGCCCTGGAGTGGAGCAGAGGTGGCCCAGGTCCCGAATCTGGACATCATTCCCAATGCCCCAGCCCGGTGTCAGCACCTTTGAGCAACGGTAATTTGCATGTTGTGACAATACAGCTTCCCCTTCCCTAGAAGTGAGAAGCAGCGATGGATCTCAGCCCTGTGCCCGTCCAGCCCCCAGGAGGACAAGGAGGTCATCAGTGAGGGAGAAGGTAGCAGCCCTCTGCCCCAGCCACCGCCGTGTCCCCTGGGCTCAGGACCTCACCGCTTTCCCCTCCTCCGGTCCCGGGTGCGGTGCTGCTGGCAGGCTGTGGGAGTGAGCATGGGCAGCCTGGGGTGGTCAGGGGCAGCTCAGAGGGCCCTGGAAGGCTGGCAGGATTGACAAACAGGACGGGCCAACCCCATGTTCCTGAGCAGCACCCTGGAATTTCCAAAGCCATTTTACAAGATAGAGACAGGTTCTGGGAGGAGAAGTGGCTGGTCCAAGTTCACCCCGCTAGCAGGTGGCAGAGCTGGGCCTGGGGCCTGGGTCTGTCTCTGTTTTTGCATCCGTTGCAAAGTGACCAGGGACTTTGGGGGGGTCTGCTTGGTTGAATCAGGGGCATCTCCCTTGCCCAAGGTCACGTAGCCAATAGGTGGCAGAGTTGCCACTTAACCCAAACCTGTGGTTTTTAATTCTCCAAGCCTACCTAGGCTGTTGGAAAGGGACAATTCTCTCGCTTGGGCTGGTGTGAGACCCGTACTCCAGATAGGTGGCCAGGGAATGCCCCTGCGAATTAACACTAGACCCCTGGAGGCTGAGGAGGGGCAGCCATGGAAAGGCCCCTCTGTGGCAGGGGATGCAGCGGGAGTGGCCAGGATGGAGCCGTGAGCAGGACAGGAGGAGGAGGGGTCGAGGGTAGCAAGGAGGCAGCACTGGAGCACTCAGGGCCTGTGGGTCTGGGGAGGTCTGAGGATGAGGGTTTCTCAGGAGAGGACCGTGGCTGGCCTCCCATTTGAGACGCATGTGCTGGAGGGAGCACCTGAGTCTGTCAAGGGACACGTGGAGCCATCACCATTTCACGCGAGGTGTCTGGAGCACTTGGACTGGGGTCTAGGGGGCCAAAGGCAAAGTGTGCGATTGAGCCAGGCACGGTGGCACACGCCTATAATCCCAGCAGCTCGGGAGGCTGAGGCAGCCTCAGCAATTTAGCAAGATCCTGAGCAATTTAGTGAGTCCCTGTCTCAAAAATAAAAAATAAGGGGGTTGGGGATTTAGCTCAGTGGCAGAGCGCGTGTCTAGCACGCGCAAGGCCCTGAGTTCGGTCCACAGCCCTGAAAAAAAAAGAAGAAGAAGAAGGGCTGGGGTGTGGCTCAGTGGTTAAGTGCCCCTAGGTTCAACCCCCAGTACCAACAGAAAAGTGTAGGATTGAGCTGGGGAGGTGGGAGTGACTGGCCAGAGTAGTGACCGAAGCAGAGAGGGGCCGGAGCCGCCCAGGGTGGCACTTGCTGTGCGAGGGCAACGTGGCCAGGGTGGGCGGAGGTACCATGTCTTGTTGCGGCCCGTGGCATGGGAGGGGTGGAGAAGCTGCTGCAACCACCCTTCCCACTTTGCTTTTTCCTACTACCCCTCCCTGCCCCGTCCTGCCTGGGACTCCCTGACCTTCCCTTCGGCTGTAGACCGCCCCCAGGTGCAGTGTGTCAGGACATACAAGGCCCTGCAGCCTGATGAACTGACCCTGGAGAAGACTGACATCCTGGCAGTGAAGACCTGGACCAGTGACGGTGAGTGCGTCCTCCTGGAAAGTACGCCCTGTCAGGGCTTAGACTATGCAAGGCAAGATTATGCAACTGTTGATTAAGCACAGCGTGTGGGAATCAGATTAGACAAGAGGAGGAACTTCCTGCTTGTAAAGCCATAGGATGGAGAGTGATGGGGGAAGAGTGGGAAATACCCTTCTTAGAATTGTCAGTAAAATTGGGTCAGAAGTTTATTTAGAAGACATCTAGAAAAAGACAGGGTCCTTCCTGGAGCTGGGCAATGCCAAAATGAAATAATGTCACCTGGACCCCAGGCTTGTGTCAGGCTGAGGGTTGGTGCCCCTTTGAAGCAACCAACACTGCTGTTGGCTGTGTCCCTAGGCTGGCTGGAGGGGGTCCGCCTGGCAGATGGAGAGAGGGGTTGGGTGCCCCAGACCTATGTGGAGGAGATCAGCAGCCTCAGCGCCCGCCTCCGGAACCTCCGGGAGAATAAGCGGGTCACCAGTGCCACCAGCAAGCTGGGAGAGCCCCCTGTGTGACTGGCATCCCTGGACTGGAGGGCCAGCTCCAGTCGTGGCTCCTGGACGGGTCTGGGGGCCTGCAGTGTCTCTGTTCCCCAGGCCACTGCTGCTGCTGGCCCTGGGATCAAGGGCACAGGCTGGACCCAGGAGCGGGGGCCTCCAAAGGGTCCCCCCTGTCCTCAGTCTTCTTGGTGTCCACTCTTCAGGACCAAAAGCAGTGTCCTCTGACATGGCAGCATGGCAGGCAAGGCCTGGGACCTTCTCCCTTCTGCGCCTTCACCCTGCCACCTTTGGGCCTCTGGGCCTGTGTATAGCTGGAGGCTTCTTCTCTGCCACCTCCCTGATAAACTCCCGCATGCCTTGCCCGGGGCTGGTGAGTCTCCCCCCTGCCCCCACCCAGCCCTGCGTCCCCAGACTAGGACCGGGAGCATCTCTGCTGTCCCCGTGGGCTTGCCTTCCCCAAACTCCTTCTCTCAGTGAGGAGGGGGCCGGGGGCAGGGGCTGCGGATCAGCTGGGCGCCTTCAGCGGCAGGTCACGAAACGTCGGGTGCAAACAGGCTGAAATATTAGAGACTTTGTTAGTTCTTGCATCTGTTTCCTGTGGCTTCCGCGACAAATCACCGCAAACTGGGTGACTAAATCAACAGAAATGTCTCTCCCGCAGCCCTGGAGGCCAGGAATCTAAAGTCACTGTCACTGGGCCACAGTCCCGGTGCGGCCCGGTGGCTCTGTCGGAGACCTGGGAGAGAAGTGCTCCTGCCTCTTCCAGCTCCCGTGGCTGCAGCTATTCCTTGTGTCAAAGCCACATCAGCCCAGTCTCTGCCACAGCGTCCCCGTGCCTGTTCTGTGTGCCCTCGCCAAGTCTCCCTCGGCCTCTGGTTTAGGAACGTGCGATTGCTCACAGTTTGGGAGCCTCCTGTCATCGTTCCTTCCCTTGAGCAGGCAGAGCCGGGTGCGGTGGCCCACACCTATGATCCCAGGGACGCAGGAGCCTGAGGCTGAAGGATCTCAAGTTCAAATTGAGCCTCGGCAGTTTAGGGAGCTTCTATCGCAAAATAAAAATAAGAGGGGCTTGGGCCATGACTCAGTGGTAAAGTACCTGCCTAGCATGTTTCTGGCCCTGGGTTCAATTCCCAGCACCCCAAAATGAATGAATTAATAAATCACATCCACAAGACATTCCTGACCTACTGTCTTAAAAATCATGTCATCGTGTTTTAAAAATCACAGCTTCCAAAGATCAGGACATAGATTTACTTTTATCTTTCTTTTTCTTTTTTGGTACTGAGGATTGAACCTGGCCAGGGGCGCTTAACCTCTGAACCAAATCCGTACCCCTTTTGTATTTTATTTTGAGACATGGTTTTGCTAAGTTTCTTAGGCTGGCTTTGAACTCACAATCCTCCTGCCTCAGCCTCCTGGCTGCCGCGATTACAGGCATGGGCCACATTGTCCACAGGCTGGGACATTTTCAGCCTACCACATTTCTCATAACTGAGAAGTGAAGAGGCAAGGTGGGCTTCAGGCAAGACTTGATCAAGTCACTGAGGACTCTGCTCTCCCCATTTCTCTACTCCTGTCCTTGGTGTTATCATCCTCCTAAAGCTCCTAGGGGCTTCCTCATTCCCACCCAACATGGAAGAAGGTTGTCTCAGGATTCCCAAAGGCCTGGGATTCTTTTTGACTGGACTGGCTTTGGCTGCATGGCTTGCTCTGGGCTATGTGGGGAGTGGTTTATCTGCTAGGCCTAGACTAATGTCAGTGACTTTACATCACTGGGACAAAACACCTGAAAAAATCAACTTAAAACAGAAAAAGTTTATTTTGACTCACAATTTCAGTGCACGGTCTTTGGGCCTGTGGGAACACGGCACATCAGGGTGGGAGCGTGTGGAGGAGGTCTGCCCACCTCAGGAAACAACAGGGAGGAAGGGGATGCAGTCCCACCACAGTGGCCTCACTTCCTTCCACCAGACCCCACCTCCTAAAGGCTCCACTACCTCCCAGGAGCGTTACAACTGGGGACCAAGCCTCGAACACGTGGGCCTGTGGTCGACACTCCAGAGCCAAAGGACAGCACACCAGTCACCTGCTGCAGCCTTGCAGCCAGGCTGAGGGTGTGTGCCCCAGAGTCCCACCCGTCCCCCAGGCAGGACTGAGCTGCTGAGAAGCAGGGTCCCTGCCGGGAAGGTTACGGTTAGCTGAAGTCCAAGAAGCACAAGAGAGTGGGAGGAGCTGCAGATCATGAACTTGGGGACTAGACCACCACCCGAGGCCAGGAGGCTTCCTTCCGCTCTCCAGAGGGTATCTTTGGGCCACACGCCTGTAATCCCAGCTACTCTGGAGGCTGAGGCAGGAGGATCGTGAATTCAAAGCCAGCCTCAGCAACTTAGCGAGGTCCTGAGGAACTTAGTGAGACCCCGTCTCAAAATAAAAAATTAAAAAGGCCTGGGTATTTGGCTCAGTGGTTAGAGTGCCCATGGATTCAATCCTAGTACCAACAAATAAATAAATAAATACATAAATAAATAAATAAATAAATAAATAAAGGAGGTCACTGGAGGATGAAAATAGATGTGTTGGTGGTCTCAGGGGACAGACTTGGGGTGGATGGAGAGAAGCTCAGACCCAGGGGAGCTCTCTAGGAATAATATTTGTTATTTTATTTTTTGGTACTGGGGATGAAGCCCAGGGCTTTTCTAATTCTAGGCAAGCGCCCTGCCTAGCCCCCCACTTGTTTGTTTGGAACTGGGAATTGAACCCCGTGCCACCTAACCACTGAGCCACATCCCCAGCCCTGTTTTAATTTTTATTTTGAGACAGGGTCTCACTAAGTTACTCAGGGCCTCACTAAGTTGCTGAGGCTGACTTTGAACTTGTGATCCTCCTGCCTCAGCCTCCAGAGTTGCTGGGATTACAGGTGTGCGCCCCCACACCCGGCTCTAACCCCACTTTTAGTTTTTTTTTTGCCCCACTTTTAATTTTTAAAATCATTTTTAGTTTATTATTATTACTATTTTTATTATCATATTTTTTTCAGTACTGGGGATTACGTAGACAAGCGCTCTACCTCTGAGCCCACTCCTGGTCCCTCCTACTGTTTTCAAATGCTTTTAGATTGGGGGGAGATTGCCTGGGTAGCAGAGTACAACTCTGCCCTGGAAATGTCTTCTGTGACCATGGTAGGTACATTTGTCAAAACTAAGAAGCCAGCGTCCGGAGGTTGCCACTAATCAGCTCTGGACCTTATTTGGATTTCACCAACACCGTTTTCTGCTCCAGGATCCCACACTGCTTCCAGGCTTCCTGGTGACAGTTGATCAGTCTTCCCTTCTTTTTCATGACCTTGTAGATTTGGGGGAGTTCTGGTCAGTGCTTTGTAGACTGTCCCTCGGTTCAGGCGTGGCTGGTGTTTTTCTCATGACTAGACATGAGGACAAGGACACCAAAACCACATCTCCGCGGTAGGCCCTTGCTGCCCTGGGACTTGCCACAGGAGTTGGTTCTGCTTTTTGTTTTGGTACTGGAGACTGAACCCAGGGGTGCTCTGCCGCTGAGCCATGTCCCCAGCCCTTTTTATTTATTTTGAGACCGGGTTTTGCTAAGTTGCTGAAGCCGTCCTTGCGCTTGCGATCCTCCTTCCTCAGCCTCCCGTGGAGCTCCAGGCTTTGACCTTTTTTAAAAAAAAAAAAAAAATTTTTTTTTTAAGTGCACCTGGGATGGAAATCAGGGCCTCATGTGCCAATCGTGTGCTCGACCACTGAGCTCCAGCCCCAGCCATGCGGACCCCGTGGGGTCTGCCAGGTTTTTCTGCTCTGAAGTTGCTTGTCCCCTCTTTTTGCTCCTCTGGAAGCGAACCGAGCGCACAGGGGCACACACCACCTCCTGGCATCGCGTCTCCTCCTCAAGCAAGATTGGCCCTTTCCCTACCTTTATTTGGCTGGCCACCTATTTCTACCTGCACCTTAGACTCTGGGTCATAGCCTCCTACTGTGGCGTGTGTTTTGTGGCTCCAGTTGCTCCAGTTTTCTGCCAGGTGGCTCTGGGTCAGCTGTGACTGGCTGCCTGGCGGCGTCCTCTGAGACTGTGGGCCATCCTTGGTCTGGGGCACTGCAGGGCGCTCCATGCGCATCTGGAGTGTTTTCCGCCTCCGCGGAGGACTCTGCTGCTCCTCCCAGGAGGGTCGGTGCTGTTCATTTGGACAGTGGTATTTAGAAGCCAAGATCTGGGTTCTGGGGGCTGCTTGTGCGAGAGGTGCTTCTGCCCTGGCCTCTTATCAGCGGTGGGAAGTGTGTGTGCACGTGTGCATGTGTGTATGTATGCATGTGTGCATGCGTGGATGTGTGCACATGTGTGGGTGCATGCATATGCGTGCACGTGCACTCACCTGTGTGTGTGCTTGTGTGTGCATGCATGTGTGTGCACACACGCATCTGTGCATGTGCGCGCGCGTGGATGTGTGCACATGCATGCACCTGTGTGTGCGCGTGTGGGTGCCCATGAGTGTGTGTGCGTGTGTGCGTGTGTGCACACACACATGTGTGAGTGCGCGCTCGCGTGTGTGTGGTGTGATTTTAGACAAGGCACCAGGGTCTTTAAGGCCCTGAGCCTCCATTGCCTCAACTGCAGAATGGGCTTCTACTTCCTGCACCCCCTGCCTTTGGGAGGAAGTTCTAGAAAGTCATGGCTGCTGTGGTTTCCGAGCACAGTCCCAGCATGGTGCTGCAGCCTCCCTCCCTCAGGATTTAAGGAACTCAGCGTGGGAATGGGATTCCCTGCCGCATGGAGCAAAGACCAAAGGACGCTGTGCTTCCCCCAGTGCTGAGTCTGCATGGGGAGGGCCAAGATGGGCACCGGGCTGGCACCGCAGAGGCTCTCCTGCGTTGAACCTGCCCCGGCACATCTGCGTTCTGGCTGCTGGGGCTCCGGGGGCTGGCTTTGGGGCACACTGCCAGGCAAGGAAACCAGGGCTGCACAAGGTCTTGCTGGGCCCACTCCCCGCTTCCCCACCCGCTCCCTGCCCACCAGCCCAGAGAGGCGGTCCGGGCTGGTATCCTAGCCCTGCCCTGGTATCTGGCCTTGGCCAAGGACCCAGGGCGCTGCCTCTGCTTGCTGCAGGGGAAGAAGCAAGTGGGGGTGGTATTGGACCAGGCAGGAGGTGGAGGCGGGCATGTCTGGGGCAGGGGTTTTGACCCTGGGGCTGTCTGCCCAGCCAGCTTCCAAGCTGCGGCCTGCAGCAGGAACTCCCTCCCCACCCAGAGTCCATGCCCTTCTCTGCTGCCCTATTACCCCCAGGTCCCCAAACTCTGAGCCTGTTTAGAAGACTTTTGTCCTGAGGAAGTAATTTACTGGGGTTGGCAGTGTAGTTCAGTGGCTGAGTTTATGCAAGGCCCTGGATTCAATCCCCAGCACCCCCCACCAAAAAAAAGTAGGGGAAGAAATTTGCTCCATGCAGCCGGGCACAGCGGTGCACACCTGTGATCCCAGTGGCTCGGGAGGTTGAGGCAGGAGGATCCTGAGTTCAAAGCCAGCCTCAGCAAGATAGCACGGCCCTGAGCAGCTTAGGGAGAATTTGTCCCATTATAAAAAGGGGGATCTGGAGCGGTGGCTCAGCGGTTGCAGCGCTTGCCTGGCAGGCGCAAGTACGCGAGTTCAAACCCCAGCACCACGTACACAGCGAAGTCTTGGAGCAAGGAAAGCCACATGAAAAACTAAATAAAAACTGCTTTTCTCTTTCTCTCTCTCACTCACTGTCCCCTCTTTAAAAAAAAAAAGCGGGGGGGGGGGGCGCTGGGGATAGGGCTGGAGCGGTGGCTCAGCGGTTGCAGCGCTTGCCTGGCATTCACGAGAACACAGGTTCCAGCCCCAGCACCACGGACACGATGACGTGTCAGAGCAGTGAAAGCCACGTGAGAAGCTAAATAAAACCGATTCTCTGTTTCTCTGTCTCACTGACCCTCTCTCTTAAGTAATAAATAAAGGCTGGCGATGTGGCTTAGCGGTTAAGTGCTGCTGGGTTCAATCAATCTTCAGCACCGAAAAGAAAGAAAAGGAAAAAATGCTCCGCGGCTCCTGTCCGTGGCACAGCCAGGTTTGGGTGGGAGCCAGGGGGCACTGCTGCGGTGTCTGGGGCAGCGAGCAGCGCGGGCAGAGCCTGATTGCTTCGCCCCACCCTTCCTTCTTTTCTCCTTCCGCCCGCCTGCCTCTCCCGGTTCCCAACGTCGTCTTCTCACTTCTCTCTCACTTGTGGCTCCTGAAGTTCGGGACACACAGGCCCCAGTCCCCGCCTTTGTGGCTCCCCCTGCTGGGGGAACAGAGGAAGTGCAGCCCCCACGGGTTGGCGCAGCGAGCCGGGCTTCGGTGGCGCAGCGAGCGGGGCTTTGGTGGCGCTGTGGATGCGGGGCTTTGGTGGCGCTGTGGACGGGTGTGAGCCGCACGACAGCGTTCAGAGAGCAACTCGCCGCCTCGTGCAAGCTGAACACGTGCTGCGCCCGCAATCCCACCGCCCTCTTGGTACACACCCCGCGGACATGGGCACATGCAAGCCCCCAAAGACAGGAGCTAGCACCGGGTGCTGTGGCGCACACCTGTAACCCCAGCAACTCGGGAGACTGAGGCAGGAGGGTGGCCGGTTCCAGGCCCGCCTGGGCAATTTAGCGAGACTCTGTCTCAAAATAAAATGAAAAGATCTGGGGCTGCTGCAGCGGTGGCACAGCGGTCACGGAGCTCGCCTGGCACGTGCGAGGGGTTCGAACCCCAGCTCCACGTGCACAACGAAATGTCGGAGCAACGAAAGCCGCATGAAAGCTACGTAAAAATGATTCTCTCTTTCTCTCTAAAACAAAACAAAACAAAACAAAAAAAGAGCTTAGGATGCATCTCAGGGGTTAAGAGCCCCTGGTTTCCAGCCGCAGGACCAAAACTTAAGCAAAAATGTGAACTAGCATGCTGTTAACAGTAAGAGTCACTAATCACCAAAATGGGAGGAGCTGCCCGAATGCTTGCCAATGATAAAAGGGCCATCGCACCATGGGACTCCAAAATAAAGAGAATAAAACATCTGCCACTCTGTGTAAGGACGGGGACAGAGAGAAACCAGACACAAGAGAGGACTTCAACGATTGTATCTGCATGAAGTGCAAAATAAGGCAGGACCAACTGATGGAGTCAGGGTGGGGACTCCCCTGGGCCGTGGGAAGCAGCCAGAGAGGGAGGGTGGGGCGGCAGGCGCTGTTTGCCCAGGGTCCTTCCCCTTGGGTCCACCCACTGGGCAGCAGCTTAGGGTCTGGGCACAGGTTTGCATGTGAGTTAGACCTACCCACTACCCTGGAGGTGTAATCCCTGGGCTGAGTGCAGATAAGGAAGCAGCCAGCCCTCAGAGTAAGGGCAGACATCCCAGGGCAGTGCCACCAACCCTACATCCTGAGAACTGAAGCGGAGGTGGCAGGGCAGGGACATGGCTGAGCTGAGATCCAGGAGCTGCCCTCCTCTGGGAAGCGGTAGCCCAAGGAAAAGCCCTTTCTCATCAGGGAGAGGGAAGGGGATTGCCTCCTTAGTCTGACCTTCACCTTGACCTGCTCTGCTTCCACGTGGGAAAGCCCAAAGGACTCTTCCAGCACCAATGTTTTCTCTGAGTTTTAATGGAAAGTTACTGTCTGAATCCTTTTTTCTTTTTCTTTGTACTGGGGATCAAACTCAGGGATACTTTACCACTGAGCTACATCCCCAGCCCTTTATTTATTTATTTATCATTATTAGTAGTACTAGGGTTTGAACCCAGGGGTGCTTAACCATTGAGCCACATCCCCAGCCATATATATATATATATATTTAAATTTTTATTTTGAGACAGAGTCTCACTAATTTGCTTAGGGCCTCATGAAATTCTGAGGCTGGTCTTAAACTTGCTATCTTCTGGCCTCAGCCTCCTGAGTCACTGGGATTAAGGGTGTGTGCCACTGCGTCAGACCAGAAGGTCACTGAGCCACATCTCCAGTCCTTTTTATATTTGATTTTGAGATAGGGCCTCACCTAATTGCTGAGGCTGGCTTTGAACTTGCGATCCTCCTGCCTCAGCCTCCCAAGTCACTGGGATCACAGGGGTGTGCCACCATGTCCGGCAGGAGTAAATGCTTTATAAACTATGAAGTGCTGTCCGTGCGTGTGGACAAGGTAAAAAACTTCCAATACCCAACTGAAGAGTTGAGCAGCCCCTTTGCAGAGTGGGGTTAAACCCTGAAGGCTGCCACCGATGGACTTGCCACTAGACCAGTGGTAAAACACTGGGGACTGTGAACCTGTCCAAACCCACATGGAGTCGCTTTTGAGCGCTAACCAAAACTTAAACACAGCCAGGAAGTTCTGAAGGGGGGATCTCGTGCACTGTGCCTGATGACAAGCGTCCCCACGAGACTGCCAAACCACGGCCTCACACAGAGGCCACTGCAGCCTTACGCAGAAAGCACTGTGGGGGGCTGGAGCAGTGTCTCGGTGGTCACGGCGCCTGCCTGGCATGCGCGAGTACACGGGTTTGAATCCCAGCACCACAGACACAATGGAGTGTCAGAGCAACAAAAGCCACACGAAAAACTAAATTAAAAATTGATTGTCTCTCTCAGTGTCCCTCTCTTTTAAAAAAAGAAAAAGAAAAGGCACTTTGGCAGGGACACCTCCCCGCAACTGCCTGTCTAATCCTGGGCTGATGTCACATCTATTTGATCCTTGCAGCCAAGAATTATTATATTATTTCAAACTATTGTACGTAATCCTTCCGGTTTTGCCTTGAAATCTTCCCCCTGGGGATGTAGCTCAGGGGTAGAGCGCTTGCCTAGCATGTGGGAGGCCCTGAGTTTGATCCCCAGCACCACAAAACAATAAAACAGAACTCGCCAATGTGCCCGCCCTGCCTCCTGAATATGCCCGGAGCGGGACCGCGGCACACGTCTTCCCGTGACATTGTCTGGCACTCCCTGATGTTGTTACTCCTTGGAGAAACTTTGATTGTTATTTAGCTGGATAGTTCCAATTTCTTTTTCTTTTTTATTTTAAGGGGGCAGGGGCTGGAGTCGTGGCTCAGCGGTTGCGGCGCTTGCCTGGCCTGCATGAGGACCCAGGTTCAAAGCCCAGCACCACCTGCACAACTAAGTGTTGGAGCAAGGAAGGCCATGTGAAAAACTAAATAAAGTTGTTTCTTTCTCTGTCTCTCTCACTGTCCTTCTCTCTCTTTAAAAAAAAATAATAAAAATAATTTAAAAAACGGAAAAAAAAGAGAGAGGAAGAGAATCAATTTTTATTTATTTATTTTTCATCTGGTTTTTGTTTTTCTGACATTTAGTTGTGAATGTGGCTCTCGGGTTTGAACCTGGGCCCTTGAGTCTGCCAGGCAAGCACTCCAAATGATAAGCCACTGCTCCAGCCATAGTAGTGCCATTTTCTGACCATCAGCTGGGCCCTGGATAAGGCCTGTGTGTCTGCCTCCTTCTTAGTTGGAATATCTCATCGGGTACCCTTGATTCTGTTTCACAGATCAGGAAACTGAGGCGCAGAGATGGGGCCGTGTGGGTTCGTACCCTACTGGGCCCCATACAGCCCTGCTGCCTGGCCCATCTTTCTGGGTGATTCCAAACCAGCTCCTTGCACCCATGGGGCATTCGCCGTGCTGGCTCACTCTGGAATGTTCTCCCTTCGGGTCTTCACTTCTCCGGCCTTCTTGTTGTTCAGGCCTCATCTCAAATGCCACCTCCTCAGGAGACCTTTCCGGGTCACCCTGGCCGACATGATCTCCGCCGCCCTCTGGCCCCTCCCGAGCCCCTTCTGCATTCATTTGTGGCCTTGCTCACTGTCATGGGCAGTGAGGTCCTTGAGGGCAGGGACGTTGGAGACAGCCCAGCACTGTGGCCTGGGTGCCAGGCGTGGCACCTGGCACAGAGGGGAGCTCAGAAAACCTGTGTGGAGGGATGGCAGAGCCGACTCCAGTCCCCTCAGACCCACTCTGCTCCCCGGTTCCCAAATCATGAGCCCCACGGTGCCAGTGTGGTAGGGAGTGGACTTGTCATGCTGCCCCACCCTGGCTGAGTTGCCCTGGGTGCCAGGAGACCAGCTGGGCCACTCTTGCCACCTTGACCTGGGCTTGAACTTGGGCTCAGCTCTGTCTCTTCCTGTCCCTGAGTGCAGCTCTCCAGTCCCAGGGTCCCTCTCGGAGGTGTCAGATGTCCTCCCCGGAGAGTGATTGTGACACCACTGGGAGAAAGAACAAAAGGAGGTGGGCTGAAACTGCAGCAGGAATGACTGTGGTTAGACAGCGGGAGAGTTTGGGAACTGTCACAAACACTGGGTGGGTGGAGGAAGCAGAGCTGTGGAATCTCCTCCTCTGAGCAACATGAAGAACAGGATGAACAGTCATCTGCTTGGGTGGGGTGCAGAGGGATGGACAGGATGACCTTTGGAAGCCACTTTCACGCTCTGGGCTCCTGAGCTGCCCAGGGCAGGAGGGAAGGGGTCAGCTTGGCACTGCAGGCAGTGCTGTGGATGCCGGAGGAGGAGAGGGACTCAAGTGGACCTGAGGTGGGCCTGCTTGTTTAAGTGAGGCAGTAAGGACTCGGGCACCCCAAGGTGCTTTGGGGTCCAGAGAGAGGCACGGGGAAGCGGGCTGGGGCTGGAGTTGGCTAACCTGGCCTTGAGTCCTGCCTTAGTGTTACAAGCTGTGGGGGTCCAGCCAGGTTACAGCCCCTGTCTGGGCCTCAGTTAGCTCCTCTGTGAACTAAGGGAGGAGCACCTTGAAGGAGGACTTCACATAAAGCACTGTGCAGAGGGGAACTGGCTCATGGACCAGGCTGGTGTAACTAGGTGACAATGTGTGTTGTTGTCCACAGGACAATCTCAGTGACAAGTGTTCGGTCCCTTAATCCTCATAGCAACCTTGTTTTTGTCACGCTAGTCTACAGATGAAGAGTCTGAGGTTCAGAGAGGTGACTTGCCCAAGGTCGCCAAACCTGTAAGCTCAGGACTTAAATCCCCATCTGCTTTCCACCTGGAACCCTGTCCCCTGCTCTGCGTTGCCTGTGCAGATTCTCTGCAGACTAAGTGATGAACAGCAGCAGCAGAAGCAGGCATGGTAGTGTCTGGGGCTTTGTCTTGCTCTGGTCTGTATTTGCCGCTCTGGGGACAGAAACCAGGTGTCCTCGACCACTGAGCTGCCTCCCTGGCCCTTGTTACTTTTTTATTTTGAAATAGGGCCTCACTAAGTTGCTGAGGCTGGCTTTGAACCTGCCATCCTCCTGTCTCAGCCTCCCCAGTGGCTGGGATTACAGGTTAGGCCGCCCTGCCACTGCCACGAGGCTTTTTAATTTTTTTAATGGTAATTGGTGCCCCTAGTGGGAGCAGCATCCCTTCTTCCCAGGCCAGCCAGCAGGGGACAGCAGAGCCCAGGGCAGGGATGGAGGGTCCTGAAATTCGCACCCTGCTTGTTGCCCGCACTTCTGTGGGTAAAGTGCTCTTGGGGCAAGAGAACAGGGCTGGGCAGGGGCACAGGGGCAAGAGCAGCAGAGTCCCGGGATGTAGGAGGTCACGTTCAGTCCTGGTCTCAGCTCCCAGGGCTCCCAGGACTGGAAGAGGTTTGTTCCCAGGAGCTCTGGGTGGGTACTTGGACAGTAGAAGCCACCAGCTCCAAGTCCTGCTTGTTACCAGCTCATCTGCTGAGCTCCTCCTTTAATCCTGTCACAGCCCTAAGAGCAGCTTCTATTTGTGTTTTATACAGGAAGAAACCAAGGCTCAGAGGGGGGATGTGATGCGCCTGAGGTCACACAGCAGGCAAGAGGCAGAGCTCCTTTGAACTCAGGTCCAGCGGTGTTTGCAGGAGACCCCTGATATCGGGACACCCAAGGGCCCTCCCTGCTTCACCCCCAGGCCTCAGCCCTCTGCCTGGCCCTCTGGATGCCTCTGCCCGGCTCTCTCTGCCCACACCCTGCATGGGTGTGGGGATGATGCAATGGGTGGCAGCTGAGCCCCTGATCCCATTATCCCCTCCAGGGCGTGACGAGAGCCTGTGTCTGGGCCCTGCCAGGCACCCAAGGACCCAGGTGCTGCTTGAGCTCTGCTGAGCAGTGGGACACCTTGGTCCCAATGCATGGAGTTCTCTGGTGTCCCTAAACCTGCTCCCATGGCAGAGCAGCACTGAGGTCCCCAAGTGGAATGGCACCAAATGGTGTCTGTCCCATGCAGTGTGGGGCAAGAGGGGATGTGCCCTGCTGGGCTATGCTGCCTGGCCACTCAGGGCCCCACGGGTGCCCTTGCCCCAGCCCATGGCCAGCTGTGGCCTTGGATCCAGGGGCTGTAGGGTCTGGGCAGCAGGCTCCTGCGCCGCCCCTGTGTGATGGGCGCCTCCTTCCCTGCCTCCCCCTCCGTGCCTGCTGATTACCAGGAAAAGGCCCGTGCATGGCTGAGTCAGCGCATAGGGGTTGGCATCACCTGGGTGGCTCCACGGGATGAGCCTGCTGTTTCCAGGGCCCGGCAGGGCCTGCCCAGGGGCCCCAGGCTGGCCAGGTTCCCGTTACCAGCCCTGCTCTGTGGCTCCTGCTGGCACCTGGCTGGGGCTCTCACTCTCCTCACCCTCCCCACCCTCTGGCCCAAACATCACCTCATGCCCAGCCCAGCCTCTCCAATTCCACAGATGCCAACCCTGCCTGTCTCTGGGTGTGGGGTGGGGGCGAGTCAGAAGGACTGGATTTGAATTCCAGGTCCACGCTCTCTGGCTGTGTGGCCTAGGGCAAGTCCCTTTCCTTCTCTGAACCTCAGTTTCCTTGTCTAGGAGAAGCAAGTCAGCATCCCCACCGTACCATGCTGCTGAAGAGCTGCCAGGTGCTAGGTGCGGTGCTCACATCTGTAATCCTATTGGCTCGGGAGGCTGAGGCAGGAGGATCGCAAGTTTGAGGTTTGGGCAGTTCAGTGAGACCCTACCTTTTTTTTTTTTTTGGTATAGGGATTGAACCCAGAGGTGCTGAACTAGCGCTGAGCCACATTCCTAGTGTGTTTTTGGTTTTGAATTGTTTACTTTTTATTTTGAGACAGAGTTTCACTCAGTTGCTTAGGGCTTCACTAATTTGCTGAGGCTGTCTTTGAACTTGCAATCCTCCTGCCTCAGCCTCCCAAGCAACTGGAATTACAGGAGTGTGCCACTGCGTCTGGCCCAAGAGCCTGTCTTTTTTTTTTTTTTTTTTTAAGATAGAGGGAAAGAGTGAGAGAGAAAGACAACCAATTTTGATTTAGTTTTTCATCTGGCTTCGTTTCTCTGACACTTAGTTGCATACGTGGGGTTGGGGTTTGAACCGGGTCCTCCCGCATGCCAGGCAAGCACTCCAACCATTGAGCCACCACTCCAGTCCCTCCACCCCAAGAACTTGTCTCAAAAAAATAGTAATGACTGGGGGTATCAGTCAGTGGCTGAGCACCCCTGGGTTCCATCTCCAATACCAAAAAAAAAAAAAAACAAAGAGCCCAGCTCAGCGCCTGACCTCAGGAGGAATCAGGAAACTGTCCTCGCAGGGTCCCAGGAGGTTCCTCCCCAGCAGGACCTGTTCTCTGGGGCCTTGGGGAAGGAGGAAGCAGCCGTGGGATCTTCTCAGCTGCCCACCATTAACCAGCACGCAATCATTATGCTCCACACGCAACTCTAGTTGTTCACTGGGGAAACGGGCTCCAGGGTGCTGGCCGAGGCCGGCTCTGGGCCCCTGGCTGGGCAGAGCTGGCTGTGTTCCAGGCCTGGGCTCCCCGGCATTCCTGAAGCCTGAGGTGTGAGAGGATGGGGCCTGGACGGGGCAGAAGCTAGCACCCCCAGGCTGGCAGGCCTGAGCCCCTCCGGGCATCTCTGGGTGCTGGGCCCTGGCCAAGGAGCCCATCCTAGGGGCTTCGTGTCCCCACCCAGGTCTGGTCGCCCCTGCTCCAGACAGCTCTTGTCATTTGTTTGGGCTTGGGAGGAATTAAGGAAATTGTTGCAGTCATTAGCAGCTCAAGCCTGGCAAAGGGGCTGGGGAGGCGGGGACCAGCGGGCCTGGCACTCGGGGATTGCCCAACAAATGGAACCAAGAGGAAGGTGTGGTGAGTGGCGGCTTGAATCAGGGAGCGGGTGGGCGAAAGAGTAAGTTAACGTGGAAGCACGCGTCTGAATGACATCAGCAAGCACAGGGTTCTCGCCGCAGTCCTGCTGTTGTTGAAGCGATCGCTGGTGTGACCTGACTCAGTTCCCACAGAACCCTATGAAGGAGCAATACTGTTATTTCCATTTCACAGAGAAGGGGTGGGAGGCACAGAGAAGTTAAGTAGCTTGTCTAAAGTCACACAGCTGGGAACTGCTTGAGTTGGGGCCCGAACCCAGGCCAGTAGACACCAGAGTCTCAGGGTGCCAAGTGAGATCATAGCTTCAGAGCCATGAGGAGGGGACTTGGCAGAGGGGCTGGGAAGATGGACTCCACTTTTGCAGTTGAGACTGGAGACTTCAGACTTCACAGCCGTCATCCACGCATCCGCATCTGTATCTGCGGGCCTCTCTCACTTCACTGAGTGCTGGCTCTGGGGTGGGAGGGGTGAGATTAATAACATTCTATCGTCCCTCCCAGAGTTCACGCTTCAGGGCTGGATCCAGGTGCCACCTCCCCCAGGAAGCCTTCTCTGGCTTGCTCTGCCAGGAGCCCCGGGGCCCCTCCAGGTTTTCTTTCCTCCGTGTCTCCTTCCCCGCTCTGGCTGTCTGCTCTCTGGCCCATCCTGTCTTCACCCCAGGCAGGACTGGCAGAGTTGGTGGGGGACGGGGGATGTCACACCCTCTGCTGGCCTCCTGATCCCCTGGAATGGAAACTCCCCAGGCTCTGGTCAGCGGGGCTGGGATTCACCCCTGCCCCGGGAAGGAGGGAACTGGGCCCGCCCTAACTGAGCCACCAGAAGCAGCCTCTTCCTTCCCTGGCTAAATGTTTGTTTTCAAATTCCTGAGGCCTGCGTCACCCCTACCCTGTGTCCGCTGGCCCTAGGCTGCCTTCACTTCCTTCCTTTCCCTGCCTGACCAGGCTGGTCTGCAGGGTGGGCATCAGGCCAAGCCTCTCCCTCCCACTGCCCACCCGCCGGGGCCAGAGCCTGGAGCGGAAGGACCCGGGAGCCCCAGAGCCCAGAGTTGGTGAGCTCCCAGCTTCCCTGGAGACAGCCGGGAGGAGCCCACCTGTTTGCTCTTCAGAGAGCAGCAAGGAGCCCCAGGTTGGTAGCCAGACTAGGTGTCTTCAGGTTTGGGTTAGCTGGGTTGGGCCCTGAGGGGTGCCCTCCCCTAAGCAGGCCTGTTCTTAACGTGACCCCTGATGCACGCTCTTCCCAGCTGGGAGTCTTGAACAAGAAGGGTGGTGGGTTCAAACTTGACCTTGTGCATCAGAATCGTCTGAGAGTCTGATAAAAACACAGACTCCTGGGCCCATTTTCTGAGACGCTGACTTGGAGGGTCTGAGTGGAACCCTGAAATCTGGATTTTAACCTGCTGCCCTGGAGACTCTGATGCAAGACTTCCTGGAAGCCTGACTAAAGCGAGGCCAGGCGGATGGTGGTTCTGAAGCCAGCTCCACGCACACGTGACTCACCTGGAACTGCACGGTCCAGTTTGGTAGGTGTCAACCACCTGCAGCTGATTAATTTAAATTAATTAAAATGAAATAAAATTAAAGTCAGTTCCTTATTTGCATGAGCTACAGTTCGAGGGCTTAATAGGCACATGTGGCTAAGGGCCACCCTATTGTGCAGAGCAGGTACAGAACACACTCACCCATCTGTCCCTGCATTCACAGAAAGTTCTCCCGGACACCGTGCGTGATTCTAGAACGTTAGCTCCACAAAGGAAGAGATATCTGTTTTGTTCATTGCTGTGTGCCCACGGCAGCTAGTGCAGTGGCTGGAACAAAGTTGGGGATCAATACCTTTTTTTTTTTATTATTGTGGTAAAATACACGTAGCATAAATCTTAACCGTTTGAAAGTGTGTAGCTCCATGGTGCTAAGTGGATTCACACTGCGGCGAAACCATTCCCTCCGCCCATCTCTAGCTGAAACTGCGTCCCTGAAATACCCCTGTCAATCAATCAATCGATCTGTTACAAATAAGTGGAATAACCGCTGTCAAATCTCTGTTCCTCTTGACTTCAGCTTCCTCATCTGCAAAATGGGTATCATTCTAGTTCCCACCTGGCAAATTTGTAGTGAGGATTAAATGAGATGAAGAGGGTCCTTAGCACAGGTCCCTGCCCCACCTCTTTACTCTCTTTTTTTTTCCTAGTGTGTGTGTGTCAGGGGTGCTTAACCCCTGAGCCACATTCCCCAGTACCTATATATATATATATATATATATATATATAAAGAGAGAGAGAGATAGTGAGAGAGAAAGAGAGAATTCATTTTTTAGTTTTTCACGTGGATTTGTTGCTCCAAAACTTTGTTGCATATATGGTGGGTTCGAACCCACATCCTCGTGCATGCCAGGCAAGCACCGTAAACAACAAGCCACTGCTCCAACCCCTCCCCGGTCCTTTTCATTTTTTATTTTCTTGCTAAGTTTCTTAGAGTCTCGCTAAGTTGCTGAGGCCGGCTTTGAATTTGAGATCCTCCCGCCTCAGCCTCCCCAGTCTCTGGGATCACAGGTGTGCACCACCATGCCTGGCTCTCCTCCCGCGCCTCATGTGGTAAGTGTTCCAGCAAGGAAGTCCCCTCCCTCAGGACTCCCCCCAGAGAGGGGTTCCACACTGCCCTGTTCTCTGAATTCGGCAATGGTCCGGATTGATGGCCAGCGTATGCCCCATCCAGGTGCAGGGAAAGAGAGCGCTGCGGGCCAGAACCGCACAGGTGTCGTCTGGTTCTGGGTGTGAACTTCTGCTGACTCTCGGGGTCCAGCCAGGTTGGTTACTCTGACTGCAATCCTAGATGGGAGGTAAGCTGGAAGGACCCGGAAGGAAGGCTTACACAGATGCCCTGGTACAGGGGAGGCTGAGGCCCAGGAAACGCAGCAAGCCGGTGACTTAGCCAGCAGAGCAGAACGTCACCTGGCACGCAGCAGCCACCTTGCGATGAGGGGCGGGTGAATGAATGAGGGCAGCAGGGTGGATGAGCCCTGCTTTGCTCACCCGAGGGCAACAGGCTCAGGGAGGGGCGGTCGGTGCCTGGGGAAGGTTTATGGGATCGATGGTGCCCGTGCAGAGGGCAGCTCCGAAATCCCAGGACCTTTCATTTCTGCCCAAAGGGGCAGTCAGAAGGGCTTCTTGTCCTGGACAGGACGCTGGTGCCGTGGGGTGGGGAGGAGAAGCGAGCTCTCGACATCGCCAGGGGAGGAAGGACTCTCTGGCTTTGGGTTTGGACAGGACCAGAGGGGAGGAATGAACGTGCCAGGGACCCCTCCTGCGCGCTGTGAGAGCCGGCCTCCAGGCAGGGTGAGCTGGTGAATGTTTAACAACCTGCTCTCCGACAGGGAATAGGAAGAGAAAGGAAGGAAGGAAGGAGGTCAGGCAGGCAGGCCCTGGTTTGTGTCATTTGCTGCAGAGTTGATTCAAGGTACCAGTGACCCTTGGCTTGCACCTGGCCGTAGTCCTTGGTGCTGTGAGCTCAGGCAGCCTCTTCCTCTGCCCCTGCCTCGTTTTCCCCACCTGTGAAGTGGGTGCTGATGGTTCCTGGCTGCAGGGCTGTGGTCAGGAGGAAGTCGTTTCTGTCTCCAAGGCAGAGGTAAAGGGACCAGAGACGCAGGTGGGGACCCAGGAGGGTCTCAAGGTCATGCCTCCCAGCCCTACCTGGGCCAGCATTGGCTGTAGGGTGGGCGGGGCCTCATCCCTTTCCCCACAGGGGCTCCTGGGCAGCTCATGCCTGGCTGACCAGCAGAGGTGCCCAGGTAGTCCCCTTGCCCCTCCTCTTGGCCACTTTTAGAAGCCAAGCAGGGGGCCAGCAGGGTAGCCAGAGCTGTGACCGTTTGCCCAAGCCTGGAAGAACAGGCTGATGCCCCTTGTTGACCCATGCCTACCAACTGGCACTGTGGGAGAGGGAAGGAAATCCCCTCTGCCGCCAGGCACCCCCACCCCATCCCTACCCCACTGTGACCGCGTGACCCTGTATGAAAGGGGTGCAGCCTCGACAGCAGGGGCCAGATCATGGGGGCCTCCCGCACTCTGCACCTCTGCTCCACTGTGGCCTCAGACACAGGACACTGAGGTGGCGTGGGGGGGGGGCGCTCTCACTGTGGGAGGGGAAGCTGAACTCCCCGGGAGATATTCCAAACCTTCTTTTGCAAGGAAGATGGGAGAGTGGGAAGGGCCTCAGCAGCAGAGCAAGGCCAAGGCTGGTGAAGGCAAAGGTCATATTCACAGTCACAGGAGAACCCCAAAGTGAAGTGAGTGGGACCTGGCCCTGGCCCTTGCCTGGAGGTGGTGGAGGGGGCAAGAGCATGGCTGTCCTAGGGGAGAGGTAACCAGCCAAGGCCTGCCATCTCCCTGGGGGTGGCTCATGCTGGGTGGCCACCGCAGGGGAGGGGCCATCACTCCCCTAGGGAAGCAGAGCTCCCTGCTACCTGACCTAGGGGACCCCCCTACCTGTCCAGCTTTGTCCCTAATTCCCTTGGGAGGCCATGTCCACCTTGATACCTGTCTCTGGTTGCAGAATGAGTGGTTTGGGGGCCGGAGCGGTGGCTCGGTGGTTACGGTGCTTGCCCGGCATGCGCAAGTACACGGGTTCAAACCCCAGTACCCACGTACACAACTAAGCATCGGAGCAACAAAAGCCACATGAAAAACTAAATGAAAATTGATTCTCTGTCTCTCTCTCACTGTCCTTCTCTCTTTAAAAAAAAAAAAAGTACCTTGATTAAACTTTCTTTTTAAAAACAAAAGGAATGAGTAGTTTGGACCAAACTTGGGTTTGGATTTTTTGTTTGTTTGATTTTTTTTTTTTTTTTTTTTTTTTTTTTTTTTGGTGGTGCTGGGGATGGAACCCAGGGGGCCTGACTCTGCTAGGCAAGTGCAAGAGAGAGAAAGAGAGAATTAATTTTGGTTATTTTCCATTTGGCCTTTGTTGCTCAGACACTTAGTTGTGTATGTGGTGCTGGGGTTTGAACCCAGGTCCTTGGGCATGCCAGGCAAGCGCTCCAACCACTGAGCAACCACTCCAGCCCCCAGGCAGTCTTTAAAACTTGTTTTAAGCTGAAGAGTTCTGTTCTAGATGCCTCGTATAGAAAACAGACACAGGGCAAGATCAGGGAAGCTGGGGCTGCAGTCAGGGAGGCCCGGAGGGTGGAGGAGGGGGATCTGGGGGTTCAGACACCCCCTCCTAGAGGCACAGCCCAGGGTTTTTAGCGCAGGGGCCTGGGCCTCACACCCAGCCTCCTACCTCTCCAGACTTGCAAAAGCTGGGGAGAGATGGGGAGAGTGACAGAAAATTCAAGAGAGAAAGAAGGAGCAGAGGCAGGGAGGGAGGCACAGAAGAGAACGTGGGAGGATGAGAGGGAGAAAGACAGAGAGAGGGAGGGGGAGGAGAAAGAAACACATGTTTCCACTCAAAGTTCTTTTTTGTTTAAAATAAAACCGACCTAACCATTTCTGCGCTGACGCTTGGCCGGAGCCCAGGCCTCTGGAGGAGTGTGGCCGCGACCTCCTGGCCCTCTGCCTGGAAACTCAAGCCATCACTGCCTAGGGCCCGCTCTCAGCCACTTCTGTCTCTTTCCGAGGGTCCCAGCTGAGCGGGAGCAGGCAAGGCCCCGAGGCCACTCCCAGATGCCCCCCAGGGGGCTGCACACCCCACAGCCATTTGGCCCTTGTGGGCTGGAAGCAATCAGGCACCTGGAGTCCTGGGGTTGGGGACTAGACAGGCGACTGAAGCTTGGAGAAGGCCCAGAAGGGACAGGCTTGGGCTCAGCTTTAACTTAGGGCCCAATCAGCAGGATCCCTGTCTGTCCCCTGGCTTCTGAGACCTCCAGTTCTCCTCAAGGGAGACACAGACCCGGGCTATAGCCCAGGGTGACTGAGAGTGAGGCACAGGCCCCTGGGGACCATGCAGGTGTCAGGGGAGGAAGCGCAGACAGCTGGCAGGGCAGGGCCTGGTCTCCCAGAGCCACACAGCCGGCTGGGCTTCCTATGCACGTGTAGATTTTGCACCCAGACACAACACTTGCTCCGGCCTAAGTAGCAAGTCTCAGTAGCTGCCGTCTGTCTGGCGCAAGCTGGCCCTGCGCTGCCTGCCACCAGCCCACCACCTCCTCTGGTGGACCCCTCAAACCCCACCTAGCGTTACAGTGTCCACTGATAGAGGGGGAAACTGAGGCTCCGCCAGTTAGGAGCACTTGCTCAATTTCATGACGACTGAGGCATGGGATTCGATCCCAGGTTTGCTCACCCTCCGCAGTCCACTCCCTGAGGTTGTGGGGAGCTTCCAGGGTGTGTCCCTCACCACGCCCGGGCATCCCAGGGCCCACGAGGGAACACAGCTCATCCCTTGGGCCCAGACTTCCATCCCTTCCGGAGTGGAGAGGGCAGGTCAGAGAACAGCTGATCCCCGGGTTTTGTTCTTGGCACAAAGGCGCCCGGATCCCGGCTTAGCAGTGAATGGCGGGGGGCCCACAGCCCCCTCCCTCGGCAGACCTGGCAGGCCCTGCCCCTGCCCGCTTCCCACAGCCTGGGAGCCCTTAGCTTCCTGTTCAGAACCCCGCTCAGCCACACACAGGGGAATCAAAGGCAGGCAGAGCTGGGGGGGATTAAAGGAGGCAAGGAGGCAGTGAGAGGCTGGGACTCTCATTTCCCAAGGACCTACTGTGTGCTGGGCACATCATGATCTCATGTGCAGTACAGGTGACCAACCTGAGCACCCCTAATCCGAAAAAATCCAAAATTGGAAATTTTTTTGAGTGCCAACACATGCTCAACTCATTTCAAATTCTAGAGCATTCTGGAATTTGAGATTAGGGATGGTCAACTGTTGAAGTCTATGTAAATATTCCCAAATCTGAAAACTCTGAAATCTGAACCATTTCTGGTCCCAAGCATTTCAGACAAGGAATACAGCCTGGAACGGGAAACGGAAGACCAGAGAGGGTAACAGACCTGCCCAAGGTCAAACAGCAAGTCAGACAGAGGCAGGGTGCAAGTCCAGGTGTCCCAGCTCCAAGTCAGGTGTTCCTTCTGCACTTCAGACCCCTTCATCCTGTGGACTCTTCACAGAGAGAAGAGAGAGGGAAAGAGAAAAGGCAGAGAGGATAGACTCCAGAGAGAGAGGGGGTTTCCTGGGGGAAGAGCCTCCCCTGGCCTGTGGAGGGGCACCGGGTGGGGACACAGAAGTGACAAAGGCCCGGCTCTTGGCCTGTGTCTGGTCTGGTGGAAGAGCCGGGGGCTAGCAGGGGTCCCCACTGGGAGGGGTCTCCTAGAAGTGGGAAGACAGAAGCTCAGGTTTCCCCACCTGCAGTCTCCAAGCCAGGGGGAGGAGAGGGACCTGGAGTCCTCTCTGATCCCAGGCTCAGACTTGCCCAAGAGGAGGAAGGTGGCACTGGCCACTGGGGCTCAGCGTCTGCAGTGCTGGCCTGAAGGAGGCAGGGGTCCCTCTCTGGGAGGCGCCCTCAGAGCCACAGCCTGGAGGTCCCCAGCACAGGGTCCTCAGGCCAGGCGGGCTGCGGACATCCTGGATCCGCTTGATTTCACCTCATTCCCATGTACAGGTGAGGAAACTGAGGTGTGGAGAGGTCTTGTCCAAGGTCACGAGGCTTGTAAGGGTTTCAGAGCCACATGAGTCTCTTCTGGCCCCTTCCTGGTTGCCAGGTACGGGCTCCGGGCTGGGACGCTGCTGGCTGACGCTTGGGCAGGCAGCTGCGGAGCCTGGGCCTGGTGGAGGGCTCCCTCCTGCTCCATGCCAAGGTGGCAGAGCTAGGAAGGTGCCTACCTGCCCCCCAGCCACAGGCACAGCACCGCAGCACCCCCAGGAATGCTGCTGCATTCCTGTGGCAGGGGTGTGGCTGCCCAGGGCTCTGTTTGCCCCGGGCCTTGCCCGTTGCTAAGCAAGCCCTAGCTCCCGGCGCTGAGTCAGCAGGTTGGGCCTCTGTCACTCCCAGCCTGCAAACCGTCACCAGGAAGGTGGCACCGGAGTGGGAGAGGAAGGGCCACTTCCCTTGGAGGAAGGAGGGGCACCTTGGTTTGAGCCTGGGGACAGAGACTGGGACTAGAGGGGACTAGGTGGGGAGGGGAGGCAGCCCACTATGGCAGGAGTGGGCAGCATGTTTCAGGGTCAGGGCAAAGAGCTCAGGGAGCAGGTCTGCGCCCTGCTCCCTCTGTGGCCCAGGCGCCGTGCCGGCTGCTGCCTGCCGCACTCTTATCTCATGTAATAAAACTGACTCACCCCTTATCCTCCGTTTCACATAGGGGAAACTGAGGCTCGGTCAGCCACTGGGCTGTGTGCCAGGACTCCCTGCCCCCATTCTGCCAGGCCTTGGTCTAGGAGCCTGTCTCTGGGCCTCAGTTTCCCATCCTGGCTCGGGTCTGCCCAGAGTCTCTCCAAACCCCGTGGAAGGCTAGAGTTCAAGTCCCAAGGCCGCCACCTTAATGGGGTTGGCTCCCAACTTGGGACAAGTGACTTCCGCTGGTGGCCTCTCCCCTTCGGCTGCCTTTGATCTCCCAGCAGTGTCTCCAGCCTCGGGATCCCTTTATCTTTATAGGCAGTGCCCTGTCCTGCCACCTCACCCCACCCCCTCCCAGGCTGGCATCTGGAGGGTAAATAGCGGCACACCCAGGAGAGACAGGAGTGGGGCCAGGGAGTGGGGACCTCAAGGTGCAGGGTGTTGGTTTCCTAAGGCTGGTTCTGCTCCCTCTGGGGCCTCCTTGGGGCAGAATTGGCTGGGTGTGGGTACTGGGTGCCCGGGTGCAGCAGATGGGGTGGGATGGGGAGGGTGTGGGGTCAAGAGGCTGGGAGTTTCGATGGCTGGTTTTGGTGGTTTTGATAAGGGAACCAAGGGGTGGGCAGAGTCCGTGGGAGACAGGGTGGCGGGGGTGGGCGGTGCAGTGGGTCTGACTCTCAGGCCACAGAGCGCTTTTGTTCAAGAGCTCAGGCCAGGTCTGAGGCCCTCCTGCCCTCTCAGGACAGGGGCGGGTAGGGGGTGTTGGGGCTGAAAGTGGCACATCTGCTCTGCTGATGCCCCTCCCCTGAGATGCCCACCCGAGATCTGATGGGTAGGGGGTGGCCTGGTGGGGAAGCTGACCTGAGCCCGGAACCTCTCTACAGGAGCCAGAGCCCCTCATCTGACAAGGGTGCAGACTCCATTCCTGGAAGATCCCATCCAGTTACTCGCTGGAGGAATTGTCACCCTTTCCTCCTGGGGATCTCCCAGTCACCAGGGAGGGTGGAGGCTGGCACAGCATGGACCAGCAGGAGTGCTCAGAGTCCAGACCTTCCGTCTGCGGGGCCTGCCCAGGCCAGCATGGAGGTGAGGAGGCAGGGCAGGTCCCCTAGACCCCCACCCCCCAGGATTGATCTGCGGTCAGGCCTGGGCGGGACCTGGCCAGCTGCCCTGGCTGGGGAGGGGTCTACCTCAGACAAGCGCAAAACAGCTATTACCAGCGCTGTACCAGGCCAGGTGAGACGCGGCGGGTGGATTACAGGGCAGGCAGCCCTCTCTCCTCCCCACCCGGCCCAGACACACACCTGTGCACACACGCCCACCAGCAGACACGCTGTGATTTGCACCTCTTCACCTCCCTGCACCTCAGTTTCTTCATCTGTAAACAGGATTATATAGGATGCATGATACAGTGTCTGCATGTACCGTGCCTCCTCCCCCACCCTGTCGCATTCCCCTGGGGCACTCAGACATGGACACGGGACCTCAGGTGCTCACCTGGGCTCTCAGGTGGCCCGTGCAGCCCTGCTCAGGGCCCCCAGCACTCACACTCAATATGCTTGTGCATCCTCGAACATCTACCAGCACTCAAGTGTTCATAGCATTGGAGGGCTGTGACCAGGTCCCCAAAAGGAGCCCTTATGGCTCCACCAGCAGCATCCTATGTCTGGGAGTGGACCCCCAGGCGAGTCAGGCATTTCGAGGCACTTCTGTAATCCTAGAGACTTGGCTGAGGCAGGGGGATCACAAGTTGGAGGCCAGCCTCAGCAATTTAACGAGACTTTGTCTCAACATCGAAGAATAAAAAGGGCTGGGGAGGTACTCAGTGGTAAAGCATCCCTGGATTCAAACAAACAAACAGGAAATGAACAGCCATTGGGAGGACAGGACAGGCAAGATAGGGAAGGATTCCATTAGATGGTCTTCATCAAGCGTGAATGTGGAAGTGGCTGGGATGCAGAGATGCTCAGTACATGCTGGGTAGGCGAGACCTATCTGCAACGTGGAAGAAAGGAGATAATTATCAGGTGCATTCAACAAACCTGTTATGTTCCAGGCCCTAAGCCCGGCACTGGAGCCCAAGATTAAAAGCAAAACCAAACCAAACCAAACCCTGTTCCCTCCCTTCCCTGAGGTGCTCACCGGGCACTGGAGAGGTGTCCACAGCCGGTTTCCAGTGCTGTGAGGAGCTCAGGAGACCCAGGGCACAGGGGAGGGGGAGAGGAGCCACTTGCCAGGGTGATAGTTGTCAAGTGACTTCTTTTTTGACTTGGTTTTCTTAAAGTGAGCACAAGCGCTAGGGATGTGGCTCAGCAGTAGAGTGCTTGCCTGGCATGCATGACGCCTTGGGTTTGATCCCCAGAATCACAAAACAAACAAACCCTGCACCATATGAAAAAATAAATAAAATGAGCATTAGATATCCACTCACTGGATTGTGGTCACGTGGACAAGGCGTTGGGCTCACAGCTCGCTGAGCAGGAGGGATGATAATTCTGGCGAGGTTGCTTTCTGGGAGGTGGTCTCCGGGCCCTTTTCTTCCCTTCTGAGCCTGTCTGGTAAGGGTCTCAGGTCTGGGGCAAGCCCATCTAAGAACCCAGCCCTGTAGTCCCCAGATCTCAGGAGCTATGGGACAACTGAGATGGAGGCTTGGAATGCTCTTGTCCTTAGGGACACGTGGCCAACCATGTCTAGCCTGGGCTTGGGCATTTCTAGGGACCACACTCCTGGAGCAGTGGCCGAGGTGTCCTGAGCCTTAGCAGCACCCAGACTGATGGGAGAGGCCCAATCTCCTGCCCCGGGGAGCATCCAGTGCAGGGGAGGCAGTAAGGCAAGTCACCCTCAGGGCCTAAGAATTTTCACAGGGTGGGAACTGGGAGGCCCCTTAGAGCTATCGCTAGAGTCGCCAGCAGCCAGACATGGAAAGAACCACGCAGAATCACAAGAGTGAAACAGACCCTGGATGGGAGGTGATTTCCTAGCTGCAAGACCCTCTGCTGGCCTTACTTTTCTCCTTTGTAAACAGCGACAAAAGTAGCTGGGCCATGCAGGGGTGGACAGAGTATGAAGGACAGGAAGCGCGCAGTCTGGCGCCTGGCGGAGATAAAGCAGGGCCAGTGCTTGCTACGAGGATGATGATGATCAATTATTATTGTTAGAAAGCGCACGGGGCCGCCAGGCGTGGTGGCAGGTGCTGAAGGCTTTCTGGAGGAGGTGACTTTCAAGGGTGGCTGATGGATCTGGGGAGGTTGGACCGAGAGAGGCGGCGAGGCCGGGACCAAGGGGAGGAGCGTGCAAAGACTTGCAAGGTGCGCCGAGGGAGCGCCCGGCGACTTGCAGCGCCCACCCCGCGCGCTGTCGCTGCCCCCGGGACTGCCCCGGTTTCCATGGCGACGGAGGCAGCCACTCCGCAGGCCTCGACCCCTTTTACGAGGCGCAGAGGCGGGTCCACGCCGCGGGGAGGAGGCTCGGGCCCCGCCGTAAACCGCAGGCGGGCGACCCTCAAAGGCGGCACCTGCAGGGTCAGGAGCCCGGGCTGCCGGGGTGCGAGACGCGGGGCGGGGCGGGGGCGCTTCCTGCCCGCGGACCCTTAGCTCACCCCGACCTGCTGCGCCGGCAGGTGGGCCGCCGCCGCCCTGCAGGGGACCGGAGCTCCCTCCCCGGCCCCACCCCCGGCCGGCTCTATTGTCCTCAGTCGCCTGTCGCCTCCCTGCCTCCCGGGTTCCACCGCTTCCCCACGTGGCCCGGGCTCCCTCCTGGGCCCTTGTGGGTTCTCCAGCGCCTCTCGCCCTCGCGGTGGTTGTCGCTCTCTGCCAGACTCCTGTCTCTCAGCAGCAGGAAGAGCCCAGGGGCGACGGTGGGGACAGCATGCCCTTGGGGGAGGGGACAGTGGCGGCCCCCAGCCACCCTGGACGTTGGTAAGCTCCCTCTTAAGGAATCAGGAAACAAGAGTGGGGCTGGGCATCATCTCAAATGATGGATACATTTTTGAATAGGCCGTTGCTGCGTAATGGAAAGTGTGCCGACAGCAGAGGAGGAATGTACAGTAAAAGAGCCATCCCCCTTCTGCCCGCAGGAAGACCCCCAGTTTCCCTGTGTGCAGGACTCAGCCGAGGGTGCCAGGGTGCCGGAGGTCACCCATGCTAGCACGGGTTCCGTATACACAGGGAGCAGCACAAGCAGGCATGCACATCCCCTCCCCTCTGCGCCCCCACCACCAGTGCCTGCTGAGCTGAAATTGGGGGCCTGGCCAGGGAACACGGTAGTGGTGGCAAGATGGGACAAGTGATTTGTAGCATGATGGATGCGCTGGCAGACGGATGGATGGATGGGCTGGTGGACAGACAAACAGAGCAACCAGGAGGTGACTACCTGGCAGGGCAGGACTGTCTGGGAAGTGATGGATGGGACACAGGGAAAGCTGAGAGGGATGGGCCCAGCGGGGTAGGAAGGAAGTAAGGGCGGATAGATGGACAGACTGACAGAAGGAGACAGATGAGAGGGTAGGGGATGGATGGGAGGGGGTTTGGACGAGTGATGAGTGAGTCTGCTGAGAAAGGAGACAGAGTCTTGCTGGGGTAAGTGACAGAGGTGAAGGATCAGATGGGAAGAGAATGGACTGCTCACTGCTGGGCTGGTTACAGGCAGGGTCCCCCTGGGAATGGCTGGTGAAGAGAGATGGACAGATAGGACAGGAGGAGGAAGCAGGAGTGGGGGGGAAAGCCCTATCCCTGTCCCTACAGAGCCCCAGAGACCTGGTCATTAAGAAAGCACGTTTCAGGATTGATGCTTGTGGACATGCACAGGTGTGTGCACACACTGGCATATGAGGGTGCTCAGGTGTGGCCTCAGGTGTGGCCGGGTCCACAGTGGGTTGTGTAGGCTTGTGAGGGTGCAGGCCTGGTGATGGGTGTGGGAATGGGACCTGGCATGTGGGGCTGGATGCGGTCCTAGTGGGTTTCTCCAGGAAGCATGGTAGGAAGGGAACCTAGGGCAGATTTCCGGGTGAATGGAGCCTCCCTAGTACTGGCAGGAAGGGGGAGTGGCGGGGCAGGTTTGGGAGTTCTCAGAGGCAAAAAACCCCCAAATAAACAAAAACAAAAAAACCCCAAACAGGGCATCTTTCCCCACCCCTTCCTTCCAAGCCTCCATCTAAGCCTGCAGTCAAACTGTCAGGATTCAGGAAAGCGGAGGCACCTGGCAGTTACTATGTCAGCCTGAGGCCCCCAAGTATGGTGTCAGTGACATTTACGGAGTACCTGCCATGTGCCAGGCATCCTGCCAAGCTTTTCACGTTTTCATGTCTCTCCCACAAGGTGGGCATCGGATTATTTTCATCTCCACTTGCTGGGAGGCAAAGCAAGTTCAGAGCTCTCAAGTGCCTCACCAGAGTGCCACACTCTTCCCAGGTGGCCCTGGGAAGTCAGAGATGTGCCCTTAGCCCCTAGCCAATCATGGCTCAGTCTTCCTCCCCACATCTGCCCAGGGTCCCCGGTTGTCAGGGAGGGGACCAGGGTAGACAGAAGATGGCAGTGAGCTCTGGAGGCCATGATGGTGGCAATGGGAGTCATGGAACCTGATGAGCTAGTTTTGGGTCCTGACTTTGCCACCTACTTGTTGTGCAACCTTGAGCAAGTTACTCCACCAGGGTAAGCCTCGGTTTCCCTGTCTGTGAAATGGGGAAATGTCACTGGCAGGGGGTGTCATGAGGATGAGATAAGATAAGGCAGGAAAAGTACCTGGCACATCAGAAGGCCCTGGTGCCACAGTGGAAAGAGTGGAGGACTCTGGGACTGGGGAGAGGCCACTTGCTGGCCCCACCTCTGCACCAGTGGGAATCCCCCACTATTCACTCTCTCGGAAGTTTATCCAGGGCCTCCAGAAACGATAAGCCAAGCTTTGAACTTGGCATGCGGTTGGGGGGTGCACTGGGTGAGGACAGAGAAATAAATGAGAAGGTAAGAGGAGCCAGGAGGCCAGGCTTCTAGTCTTCACATTAGCTCTGTCACCTCCAGCAAGTGCCTTCCTCAGAGCTTGGACCTACTTCGTTCTGCACGTGGTCAGGAGGTGGGGGCATGGAGAGTGGCTTCAGAGCCCTTTCAGGTTCCTGACCTTGAGCCAGTGACTCCCAACTTAGAACCTCAGTAGTTTCATCTGTAAATGGGGACCGTTTAGAGCGCTTGTGTGCATGGATGAGGTGAGGCTGCAGCATTTGGGTACAGAGCCTGGCACCTCATCAGGCTGGCTCAACAAGTGGCCACTGTTTTTGCTCTGATTTTTAAAACACCTGGATGCAGAGTGGCACGCACAGGCTGGGGAAAGGGATGGACGGGGAGGGGAGTGGAGGGCTACGCTGAGCTGGAAGGAGGCAGGGTGTGGCCGGATGGGGAAAGGAAGGCCCAGCCGCGTGAGGACTAGCGGCCAGGAACCTGGGCCTGGAGCAGGGGGACTGAGAAGCCAGGCGGAGGTGGGCCGAAGGCGCCCCGGCGCCCTGGAGGTGGTGCCGGGCTGCGGGTCCTGCAGAAGGCCCCGCCCCTGATGGAGGCCCCGCCCCCCGGGGCCCCGCGGGCAGGATTTTTCCTGAACCCACTTCAAAGGGGCCCAGGAAGCGAGCCCCAGAGGAAGTGGCGCAGCCTCTAATCCAGCTCAGGGGTGGGGGAAGCCCCGCAATTACCGAGGGGTTTCCTCCCGCGCCCCCCCCAAGTCCTGGAACCCACATTTAAGTCCCCCCACCCTCACCTCAAACAGCCTCATCTTGGGCAGGGGCGCCAGGGCTCAGCAAAGCTTCTACTGGATAAAACCTCACCTGGGAAATGGAGCACCCAGGGTGCACCTCTGCGGGGGGGGGTAATGAGTAAAGGGGTTCAGTGCAGGGCAAGTGTAGAGCAGGCCTGGCCCGTCGTAAGCACTTTTTAGGTGTTGGCTGCAGCGATTGCATTTTGTGGCTGCAATTGGGAAATGTGTTCTTTGGAAGGAGATGGGGCCCCAGTCACCGCGTGCGCACGCAAACATTTGCGGAGCACCTACGGTGTGCCAGGCACGATTCGAATTGGCAAGGTGGAGTAAACGGACCGCTGTCCCTCAAGGAACTCCCTGCCTGAAGGGGAGGGAATTATAAGACACAATGAGAGCAGAATATGTTCCAGGGTGAAGCTATTTATTTGGCCTTGGGGGAGCCCAGGTGGCTTTTCAGAAGTGACTTTTGATTGTAAAAGCAGCAAGAGCTAAGATTTAAAGCATTCACTGAGTGCCAGACACTGTGCTGTATTAGCACATGATCTCCTTTAATCCCAGCAGGCTCCCTGGAGGACGGAAAGCATTATTATCTTGCCCATTTTACAGACCATGCAGCTGATGTCACAGGGTTGGCTACATGGCAGAATTCAGGTCTGCTGGCCCCCCATCCATCCACACACCCACCCATTTGCCTACTCTGTCTTGGGTGCACAGTATAGATCACGCTCTCTCCTGCACTTTGGGACGCCGGTTTTCTGGGCTCCACCAATGCAGGTCTGGAAGGAGTGGGAGCTGCTCAGATGGAAGGGGATCAGGGGAGAGGGTGCAGCTTGGACAGTGGCATATAGGCATGAAAGCACATGGCGTGTTCAAAGCGGAGCAGGTGGACCTGGCTCTGGGGCAAGACCCACTTAACTCTTCAGTTCCGCTGCTGTGGCGCTCTAGTTGGGTAACTTTGAGGGAGTTGGTTCTCCTCTGAGCCCCCACTTTCTCCATGTGTAAAAACGGGACAATGTTAGATGTTTCTCCTCTCGGGGCTGCTGGGAGGATTAAGCGAGTTTGTACAGATGACGTGGCTTGGCATATGGCAGACCTTCGAGAAATATGGATTGAAGTGAGTGGAGAAAACTGATTCAAGATGTCATCATCAAATGTGAGCATCTATTGAGTGACTCCTACATGCAGGCTACCTGTTCTCGCCTGTGCCAGGAATGCAGAGGGCTTTGAGATTCATTCCCTGCCTCAGGGATCTTCACAGTCCAGTCAGGGATATGGTTCAGAGGCTCAGGAAGGCAGGAAAGAGTCCTGACTGGCAAGTAACGTGGTGCTCAGTGGCAGGTCCGATCCCTGGGTGTTTCACTGAAGTGGCAGTCACTAGACTGAGAGAGTGGGCAGGGGGCTGCTGTCTGGGTACTGTAGAATTCAGAGGCAGAGGACCAAAGAGGGTGTGTGTGGGATCCAGACTAGAATCCCAGCTTCAACTTTCTTCTCTGCCAAATGGGGACAGTCGCAGTGCCCCCCTTTAGGGGCGATGAGAACTGAGGGGTTCAGGATGAGGGAAGCGCTTAGCACTGGGCCTGGCATGTAGTAAGCACTTTATAAGTTCTGGCTGCAGTGATCTTTTCTGATAGTACCTGGCTCCTGGCCAAAGGCAGGCACAGATCAAAGGTGGGGTGGGTGAAGCTGAGGTTCCAATATTCATCCTGGTAGACTGCTTGGGCCCAGTTCCCAGCCAAGACCTAGCACAGGTGAGCACCTGCAGGGGCAGATAAGCCCCCCCTCCGACACACACAGACACTCACACACACTCAGGTTCTACCTACATGTACCAGAAGCTTTGCCCGCTGCAATGCCTCTTAGGCCCCGAGGCTTCTTTGGGCTCTTTATAGGTAATTCCATCTCCATTAGAGCTGATTATGTCACAATAAATACCACATTTCCAAGCCGCTTTAAAAGACTCACTGGAGAACTTTTCCTCCTTAGCATCCAGTCACCCAGAGCCAGAAACTGAACTGGGACAAGAGGAAGGGCGTGTTCCCAAGTAGGTGACTAAAGGCCAGTGAGCCTCCCCCACCCCACACCCTCCTGCCACCTCCCATTCCACCCCTTCCCACAGGTCCCTGCTGGACCAGCTCCGCCCGGCACCCACCGCGGGACACATGAGCCACAGCCACAGCATGTGTGGGTCCGGGCTTTCAGGACTATGTGTGGAAACCCATGCAAGCCATGCAAAGGACCAGCCAACACCGTGCGCAGAGGTTTCAGGGCACCAGGACCTGCCCACGCCTTCATTCGCCATTTGTTCGTTCAGTGGTGTCAGGCTGTTTCCTCCAAACATCCTTGTCCTCACGTTTTCTAATGGTACATCCAACATCCCAAACCTGCAAATGACATGTAACACACACGTACAAGCAGGGGCTTGTAAACAACTCCCATGAAGTCTTCCATAAGCCAGTGTCCCTAGCCCGATGCGCCCTACACATGCAGAACACTTACCCAAGTATTACGCATACGCACGTGCCCACCACAGAGCCCTGTGCACACCGCATACCCTGCCCTCTCCAGATGGGACTTCCTCTTGCTGAACCACATGTACCAGTAATAACAGCTGAGATTTAACTAGCGCTGTCTGTCATCCCAGCCCTTGTGGTTCACACACATGACCTTATCTGATCTTCACACTAACCCTCAAGTTCGATTTTCATTTTCCCAGTGAGCAAACAGGCTCAGAGAAGTGAAATGGCTTGTCTGAAAACTCAGGACTGCCTGCCCAGTGTGTGTGTAGAATGGCACACTCCCACAATGCCCCCATACACAAACCCTCTCATTCACACGTGCACACACACACCCATGCACCATCAATACCTGCACCTCAACAATCCACACTGAATGCAATCACACACACGTGCTCACTCTTATGGACACTTGCACACTCACATGCTCTCAGAAGCCCAAGGCTTCCCTCACATCATTCTGATCAAAGGCTTTAATTAACCCCAACACCTGTAATTAGCCCTTCTTCTCCCCGTCCAGGGGAGATGTCCAGACCCGCTTCTCAAGGGCAGAGGCCAAGACCAAGCTGTCCACATCTGGCAGGAGGACCCGGGTACCTGAGTAGCCTAGAGGGGCTGCTGTGTGAGCCGTTTGTGGGAGTTGAGGAGAGGAGGGTGTCAGAGGAGGTGGGCAGAGGGAGGCTAGGAAGCCAGGCAGCCACAGCCGCTCCTTCCACACTAGCCAAATGGTGAGAGGGGGTGGCCCAGTGGGTGGCTTCTGGCTGGGCAGTCAGTTGAGAGGACATTTCCCTTTTGGTTTGATCCCCAGCCACTTCTGCCAGGAGGGGAGGTTGTGAGCTCATGTCCGAGGAACCTTTGAGGAGAGACCCCTTGAAGAGACCAGCGGGAGGCTGGTGTCCTGCAGACCATGGAAACATGCTAACTTACTCCACCATGCCAGGGTGGGGGGGGGGAAAGAGCGTTTGGCACAGCCATCCTTCCCCAGTTCCCAGCAGTGGTGAAAGCTAGGACCACCGAATTCAGATCCTGGCTCTGAGCTGTGTGGTCTTTGGGCATGAGGAATGAACTCTTGTAGCCTGAGTTTCCTCTTCTGAAAAGTGGGGACAATGGGCAGCTGCCTCCCAGATAAAAATTATATCAGCGCACATCTGACCTTTCCCAGAAGAGGTGCTCCCAGATCACAGTAGGCTTAGAGGCTCCTGAACAAAGGAGCTCTCCTTGCCCTTCAAGGATCTCGTGCACCCTTCAGAGGTCCCAAGAGAGGAGGCATCCGGTTCTTTTCAGGGCTTCTCTCCCAGGGCTGTTGCTAGTAGGCAACTATTACTTGGACCGCCGGCCCATTTCTGCCTAGCCTGGGGTCAAAGTGGAGTTCAGTCTCGGAAGGCAAAGGCTCTGCTCAGAACCATCCCACATTTGGGCTGAGGATTCTGGATTCCTAGATTCCGGGGGACTAGCGCGTGGGGGCGCTGGTGATTTGAGGTGAGCAAACTCTGGAGGGCCTGGGGGGCGCCGGCGAGTCCAGAGGGCCCCACAGTCCTCCCCAAACTCCTCTGGACTTTCCTTCCCTCTCCTCGCGATGCCAGCCCGGCCCCTTTAAAGACATTCCTGAAGGCGTGGCTTCGGTGACGTCAGCGCGGGGCATGAATGAACAGGAGCGGGTTCTCACCCAACTTCCATTAAGGACTCGGGGCTGGAGGGGTGGAAGTTGCGCACTGGCAGGCAGGCGCCAGCCGGACACCGAGGCCTGCGTGCGTGCGAGCGGGCGTGCGGGAGCTGGGCGCAGGGAGCGAGGAGTGCGGCATGGAGCGCGGGACAGCCTGCGCCTGCCTCGCCCTACTGTGGGGCTGCGCGTTGGTGGCCGCCGCGGCGCCGGGCAAGGAAGGTGAGTGTGCGCGCGGAGGCTGACCCTGCCCAGCGCTGGGACCCCCAGACCCCCGTGCCTCCCGGAGCTCCGCGCACCCTAATATGCGCGCAACTTTGGAAACCGACCAGGTGCTGCCCAGTCTCGGCGCGCTGGGGTCAGGAGGGTGCGCGGGCTGCAATCGGGACGAGCCTAGGACTCCCCACCCGGCTCACAGGGGCTACGGAGACTAAGGGGTTTCGGCTCTGGCGCGCCGGACTCGGAGAAAGAGACGCGGCGCGGGCCACGCGGTCGCAGCCGGCTTCAGGAACGCGTCTCGGCGGGGGTCCCTTGGAGAAGGGGGTGTCTAAGGGGGCTTTCCGTGGGATAAGCTTCTTAGTGGCTTGAATTCGCTTAAGTCAATTGTCCCGATTTTGCGGAAAGGCATCTGTGGAGGCCCGGTTTCGGGGAAGAGGGCTCCTCCCCGGGGCGGGGAGCCCCCAGCAGTAGCTCCTGCTCCTGGAGATTTTCTCCCCCATGCCCCCGTTTGCCTCCAGCCCCAGGAGTGAGCACCTAGGAGTCACCCATACCACACGCTCCATTCGCTCCTTCCCAAGCCGCACTCCCGAACTCCAGGACAGGTTGGGGGGCCGGGACTGAGGACAGGAAGTCCCAAAGTCAAGTGTTCTGAGTAAGGGGTGACTCAGAACGAGGAAATGCGGCAGGTGGGGGCGCGGCCTCCCGAGGTGTGGAGCCGTCACCTCAGGGCCACCAGGGAACCGGGACTCCCGGAGGTGGGGGATTGAATCACCCACCTCCGCCCCAGCGTTCCTGGAGCGGCGCTGGGTGAGGGGCCCCGCAGACTTTGTCCAGGGCGGGGCAGGTGTGCGGGTGGGGGCGTTGCGCCCCAGCTAGGGTCGCAGAAAGGATGGGGGCTCCTACCCTTGACCGAGGACCTTCCTGCCCACCCAGCCGAGGTCGGCTGCACTTCCCCGACAGCGAGGTTTTCCTCGCCTCCCTGGGCTGAGCGCGGCTCCCGCAGGCTCCACCAGGGGGAAGCCCGGAGGAAGTCCTGGGCCGTGAGAAGTTGCCAGAGCCTCGCGGTCTTTTTCTTTTTCCAAGTTGGTCTTGGAAGTTTTGCTCTTCCACGTCGGGAGAGTAAGGACAGCGCAGGAGCTCTAGGGGGCGGGCGGCGGTTGGGGGTCACATCCTGTTCCAACCGCAGGAGCGGACAAGAACCCTGGTCCGGAGCTCTGACCTGGGAGGAGCGCTTGGCAGGGATTTCTGCGACCCTCAGTGCACCCCCTCCTGTGGTCCTCCCCCTTCCTGGGGGACTGTGGTTGGAAAGAAGGGGAGAGACAGCTGGAATCAGTACAGGCCTCTCCTAGGCTGCCAGGGGGTGGGGGGATTAAACGGTTGTTTTGCTGTTTGGGCTCCAACCCTCGCCACCCTCCTGGAAGCCTGGAGCTGCCTTGCCCTGTGCCTCTGTGTGCCCCCCCCCCCAGCCTATGCCACCAGCCCAGTTCCCCATTATCACCCTTCATAGGATGGAGGGGGATGGGGTGCATACTGTACTGGGGTGGAGGAATAGTGAGCAGCTTCCTAGGGTGCTGCGTCTATGTAGGATGGGTGCTGGGTCATGGCCCAGCTGGCAGCTGCTGGTTTCATTTCATTTCTTTTCTTTTGGTGCTGGGGGTTGGACTCAGGGCCTAGTGCATGCTGGGCAAGCACTCTACCATAGAGCTGTGTCCCCAGCCCAGGATTCATTTCTTTGGGATTCAGGCTGTGTCTACCTAAGGTGGCCTGGGGAATAGATGGACACCGTGCCTGTCCAACCACAGTGACTCTCTTTCTACATTGCTCCCACCTTTGCATTTGGAGACCCAGTGGAGCCTGCTAGGTCCTCTCCTCTACAGCCATTGAATCTATCTTCCTTTACAATGGGGAAACTGAGGCAGGCCCGTTGCTTAACAACCAGGGCCTTCTGCACAGAGGGTCATCTGTGCAAGGGCCTCTTGCCTTGTTCTTGGTTTCATGGTGGGTTTTTCTAGGACACTAGCACAACACCATATCCCCATGGCCAGGGTTGCTGCTGTTGGGAAGGGCGCTTGTGGATGCCTGAGGCCTGGAGAGTCCTGCAGAGGCCCCATCTGCCCTTTGGCCCCTTCCGTTTTTCTTCCAGAGTCCCTGCCTCCTGCTTTCTTAGGTTTTAGGGGTGAGCTAGTCTTGAGGAGCAGGGGGAGGGTTGGGGAGTGGTGGGTAGTACCGCATTTGTGGGGAAAAGCAGTACAGCCATATGGATCACAGGATGACATTTATGGTGGGACTTCAGGTGAAGGAAGGCGGTTCTTCCTGGGGGTGGACAGTAGGGGATCAATTGTTCTCTGGTGAGGCCCCAACTGGGCCCACTCACAGTGAAACTAGGGGCTAAAGGGCGCCGAGGCTCCCTGCTAGAAGCCTAGCCCGTGGGCCTGGAGGAGCTCAGGGAAGCAGCCCTAGGCATCAGGGACCCTGTCAGGACCAAAGGATGGGCTGGGCTCCCCTATTCCTGGTGGCTGGGTCCAGGGAATTTCCCGGGGAGGGGGCTGTGACTGGAAGCCCCTGGGGAGGCTCCTTCTTGGTGAAGGTTTCTTTTCTTCTTATATTGAGGCAATGATACTTCCAGAGCCTGGCCCAGGTTGGAAGGGGGCAGTGCTTCCGTGCCAGATTAACCCTTCAGAGCCTGGGAGCCATGACTTCAGGTTCCTGCCCACTGTGTGTGTGTGTGTGTGTGTCCCCTGAGCATCCCCGTTGTCTTCCTACTAACCCAGTTGGAGTGAGGAACCCCCAGATTCCTTCCTGTGTAGTGACAGCATTCCACTTGCTAGTGGGCCTAGTGCCTTTCCAAACCTGGGTCCTGGACATGTCTGAACAAATCCTCGCCCTCCCCCCACCCCTGCAGCCTGTGTCATGGGGCTTGGTGCCACATTGGATTTCCCCTTCCCTGTCTGGGCTGCTGGACCCTTCCTAGAGAGATTTGGCCGAGGTCAGTGGTCAGGGTGACAGGGCCTCACCAGGCCTGGGGCCTGCAGTCCAGCTGAAGTCCAGGCCAACCTCAGGGGAGGGCTTATTGTTATTTTTTGTGTCACTGGGGATTGAATCCAGGAGTGCTTTACCACTGCGCTATACCCCAGTGCTTTCCCCCCAAATTTGAAACAGGGTCCGACTAAGTTCCCCAGGCTGGGCTCAAACTTGCTGTCCTCCTGCCTCAGCCTTCTGAGTGGCTGGAATTACAGGTGTATGCCAACCATGCCTGGTGGGCTTTTTATTTTATACTTTTATCCTTTTATTGTTCCTGGGGATCCAACCCAGGGCCTTAGACAGCGCTTTACTGCTGAGCTACCCCCATCCCCTGGAAGGGGTTTTCAGACGGTTTCTCAGGGCCTCCAGTCCCTCCACCCACCCCCAGCCTGCCTCAGTTCCGCCCGCAGAACCTGTCTCCTAGGTCCTGGGCTGGAGGAGGCCAGATTCTCAGGCTCCCAGGCCTCAAGGGAGAGATTGCAGGGGTCCCTTCCCCTCCACGTGAATGCAGGGATCTTGTATAGGTCCTAAGCCTCAGTTTCCCCAATTTTCTTGCCCTCTAGGGAGGGTGGCACTTGATTACCACTACCTGGACTTTACTTGGAAATGGAAGAGGGACAGTGCCTTGGCTTGGCTACAGTCACTGACCCTGGCTGAGAACCAGGGGAGACCCAGGGGAGGTGCCCAAGGGTAGGGCTAGCTAGCTCTAGGGAAACCCCTGGATCGGGTCCCTCTGCCTGGCTCCAGATGCTTCCTGGGGAACTGCGCAGTCCTGGCACCTGGTCCCTCTGGGCCTGGAAGTCCCCCACAAGGGTTTTTATCCCTGCCCCTCACCCCCATACTCCTGGCAGGGAGCAGGAGTGACTTTCCCAGGGAGAGGACCTCAGCAGCTGTGTGTACCTTTGGGCCCCTCCTAGAGGCCCCTGTGGGTTCAGGGCTTTACCCCGCCTGCTCTGTGGCTTTTGTGGTGGGAAGATCGTTTCCAGCCCTCCCCCACCCCAGAGCTGTTGCCACCTGTTACAAGACACGTGTGTTCATGCATGTGCGTGTGTGTGTGTGCTGTGTGGTTGTGGTGTGAGTTTTATGCTAGGGGAATGTCACAGAAGCCGAAACCAGTGTCCGTGATCCAGTGTCCCCAGGCCCATGTTTGTGAAGTGATGCTTAGAGTCCTTGTTGAAGGAAGCAGAGGGGACGCGAGAGTGTCACTTAATACCCCCTCGCTCACCCCCAGCTCTCTGCCCAGCTGCTGCTCTCCCGCTGGGCTGAGTCCCTGTCCTGCTGGGGGCTGACTGAGGGACTGCAGCCCTGGCCTGGGAGAGAGGAGACCCTGTCCTGACCCCGACCTGGACCTGCTGTGTGACCCCCCGCAGAGTCCATTCCCTCTCAGGGCCTCCTTGGGTTCCCCCTCCTCCTGTTCTGGAGATGCCCCTGCGCTCACCTGGTCCCCCGCCCCTGTCTCTCCTACAGTTGTCCTGTTGGATTTTGCTGGAGCTAAAGGGGAGCTTGGCTGGCTCACACATCCCTATGGCAAAGGGGTAAGTTTGCCACCGGGGGCGGGCGAGGGAATGGGGTGCTGGTTGCCTGGAGAGGTGGAGGAGCTGGGACAGGGAGACCGTGCCTGCCTTCTCTGCAGTCCCACCCTGCCATGACTCCCCTTCTTGTCCCCTCCTGCCTCTGTGCTGCCCCTCTGTGACCAGCATTGCTGGGCCCAGGGCCTTTATCCTTCATGGGGAAGATGCTGCTCCTTTTGGGGCCTCAGTTTCCCCTTCTTTATAGTTGGCTCCTGCTGAATTGGTCCTGGGAGCCCTGAGTTAGGGAGGGGATGTCCCCAGGGGACAGCTTGGGACATGTGAGTGGGGTTCCTGTCCCAGGTTATAGCTCCAGCAAGGCCTGGGATGTAGTTCTGAATGGATTTCTAGGGTCCTGGAGTGTCCAGCCAGAGGCAGTGCATCTAGTCCTATGCAGTCCTTGAAGAGTGGGAAACTGAGCCTGAGGGCGTGGGAGGCCAGGCCTCATTCCTCTGCCTTCATTCATTCCTTCCTTCACTCACTCATTCATTCCTTCCTTCACTCACTCTGGAAGCTGAGGCTTCCAGAGCACCTGCTCCGTGCCACGGTAGCCCTGGGGACACAGAGATGAATTCGATTGCCGTCCCTGCTCCAAGGAGCTCAGAATCTAGCGTGGGAGCTGGGGTAGGTGTCACTGTGTGTTAGGTGCTATGACAAAGGGAAGATGGATGGAGACTGTAGGAGCCAGAGAGAGGCCTGGGCCCTGCCTGGGACATCTTCCTGGAGAAGGCTGAGCTGTGTTCTGAGGAGGGGAGAATCCATGATGATCTATCTGTTCTGGAGCCAAAATCCACCGTTTCAGCTCAACCCTGCCCCCTGCCACCACACACATTGACCTACATGGTGTGCAGTGAGCAGGAGTAGTCATCATGCAGTGAGGGTTCCCTGTGCCAACTGCTGTAGACATTTGTAGACGTTCTGTCACTTATCCTTACCCTGTGAGGTAGGGGATCTTGCCCCCATTATATGGATGGGACGTTCAGGCTCAGAGAGCTTAAGTGACCTGCCCGAGGTCACACAGCCTCCTATTCCACCCCAGGCTCACTATTTAACACAGAGGGTCAGAGAGACGGAGGGTGGGATGTTGACTGAGAGCCCCGCCCCGCAGAAGGCACGCAGTGAAGCGTCCTCCTGGTGCCCTGCTCTGCCACCCGGGCCTGCGTTTCCGCACTAACCCGCGGCCCCCACACAGTGGGACTTGATGCAGAACATGATGGACGACATGCCCATCTACATGTACTCCGTGTGCAACGTGGTGGCCGGCGACCAGGACAACTGGCTCCGCACCAACTGGGTGTACCGCGGGGAGGCCGAGCGCATCTTCATCGAGCTCAAGTTCACGGTGCGCGACTGCAACAGCTTCCCGGGCGGCGCCAGCTCCTGCAAGGAGACCTTCAACCTCTACTACGCCGAGTCGGACGTGGACTACGGCACGAACTTCCAGAAGCGCCAGTTCACCAAGATCGACACCATCGCGCCCGACGAGATCACGGTGAGCAGCGACTTCGAGGCCCGGCACGTGAAGCTGAACGTGGAGGAGCGCTCGGTGGGGCCGCTGCGGCGCAAGGGCTTCTACCTGGCCTTCCAGGACATCGGTGCCTGCGTGGCTCTGCTCTCCGTCCGCGTCTACTACAAGAAGTGCCCCGAGCTGCTGCAGGGCCTGGCCCGCTTCCCCGAGACCATCGCGGGCTCCGACCCGCCCTCCCTGGCCACCGTGGCTGGCACCTGCGTGGACCATGCCGTGGTGCCGCCCGGGGGCGAAGAGCCCCGCATGCACTGTGCTGTGGACGGCGAGTGGCTGGTGCCCATCGGCCAGTGCCTGTGCCAGGAAGGCTACGAGAAGGTGCAGGACACCTGCCAGGGTGAGTGGCACTTTCTGGGTGCTGGGCTGGGAGGTCTCTGCTCCTGGGTTCCAGCCTCCACTCTGGGACCGTGGGGTCCTGGCAATCCCTCGGTGATTAAGGATGAATGAATTGAGAAACAGCATGTGTGGCGTTGAGGAGCCAGGACTCTAGAGAAAGAAAGCCTGGTTTCAAATCTCGGCTCTGCATTTAGCCGTGTGACTTTGTGCTGTTTGCTTAACCTCTCTGTGCCTGGGTTTCATTCTCTGTAAAGTGGACATGATCATAGTATCTATCTTGTAGGGTGGTTATGATAATCAAATGACTTAATGCTCGTAAAGTGCTGAGGTCAGTGCCTGACGCATACTTTTAAGTGTAGCTGTTATTTTTGGTTCATCCCACGAATAGTTCCTGAGACTCTTTCCTGTACCAGCCCTGTGGAATAGTCCCAGGAGTTAGTTCCATTTCTGTGGTGAACTCGCTATGTGACCTTAGGCAAGTTACTTAACCTCTCCGGGCCTCAGACTCCTCTTTGGTAATTAGAGGTAATTGAATTGGACCCAGGGTTTGCCTTAGGCTCACCTGGGGAGTTTTTGAAACAGAACTGCATTTCGGGAGTGGTTGAGGGGGACGCAGGTTCTGCCCTTCTCACCTGGTCCTCCCCAGAGCCACAACAGATGAACTTAGGAAAGGGACCAATTAGAGCAGACCGTGGAAACAGGGCCTGGGCCTTAGTGAGCTCACGTGAAGGAGGCCGTGTCTTGGCAGGGCCAGGGCCTGTGACAGCAGAAATCTATGACCAGGTGAATTTTCAACAGATGACGCTTTCTGGAAGTGTCTGTGGGGCAGGGCATTTGAGGAATGCAGCCGGCCTTCCTGGGCCCGCTCACCCCCTCTCTCTGGGAGCTTCTTTACTGAGATAAGCTGGGGGTCAAAGTTGGCTTCATCCCAGTGCTGGCACCCGGGAGTGCTGGCACCGCGGGTAAATCTCTTCCCATCTCTGGCCTTGGGTTTCCCATCTGTAAAATGGAAAATTCGTCGCCAGACCTGTAGATGCACTTGACCTCTAGCCGAGGCGGCTGCAGCCCCTGGAGGGGGTTGAGGTGCTGGAGAACCTCCAAGCCATCTCTGATGGGCCCCACTGCCCCCCAAGGCAGATCCAGCATGAAGGCCTGTGGGGGGGAGTTCCCTAGACTCTTCCTGGCCATCCTCTGCTCTGGCCCTTCTTATCACCCCTTGTCCTCTCAGCTCCCCTGCGCTGAGAGCCCCTTCCCCAGGCGGCCCCTGGGTAGGTGACCTCGAATGCACACTCCCAGCTCCAGACAATGACTGTGGGGTGTGGGGGGGCCGGTGGGGAGCCAGCTCCTCCCACATGACATCCTCTCACAAGAATGCGGGGGTGGGGTGAGGGGCTGCGGAAAACTTTCCACAGGCCTGTGATTCAGGCCCTGCAGAGATAAGCGGGGTGCTCTCTCCAGGCCACCTCCCCTGCTCTGGAGGTGTGGGTCAGGGCTCCAGCAGGCTTTGTGTTGCAGAGCCTATCAGGGCCCGGTTGGGAGGGCCAGTTCCCTGGAAGGCTATTTCATTTAGAGGTAGGACCCAGCCACCTATTGCCCTGGTCCAGCCCCCAGCAGAGTCCCTCCCCCAGGCACGGCCACCTCCCAGACCTTGGGAGGCAAAGTCATGGGGCTAGGAGGTCACTGTGGCAATTCACCTAGAGCAAGTCACCTCCCCACACCAGGGCCCAGCGAGTGACCATAGACAGGCACCACTTCATCCTTCCCCCAGCTGACCATGACGCTGGAAATGACAATGGTGACCACTGGGGACAGGTGCTTTCTGAGCCCTTTATCTGCACCTCCTCTCTGGGGGTAGGGTACTGTTTTTAGTCCTGTTGAACAGATGAGGAACCCGAGGCTCAGAGAGGCCACGGGGCTGATCCGGAGTCGCACAGCTAGGAGGTGGTGGCTGCATCAGTATTTGAACCCTGGCAGCCAGGCTGCAGGAGGGTCAGGAAACGGGGTGGGAAATGGGCAGTTCCTTTGGAATCCCTGATTCAGCTCCTGGCCCTGGGACAGCCCTGGTTCACGGGACTCCGGCGGAGGCAGAGGCAATTGGAAGCCATTGCTGGGCACATTATGGGGGAAACGGAGGCGGCATGGGGTCTTCCCTTGCTGCTTGACCCTTTTTAGGCCCACGGCCCAAATTCTCCCCCTGGGGCTCCTGTGGATGATAAACAAGCTCCGAGAGGGGTGTGGTACGCAGAGGCCACCCAGCACCTTGTCCAGGTCCTTTGCTTTCTGCCCAGGGCACTCGAGGCCCTGGAAAGGGTTAAGGGGGCAGCGGCGGGAGGAAGACACCCCCCAGGTACCTCTTGTGGACAGGTGGGCATGCTGCCAGCCAGCGCCGCCAGCTATGACAGGAATGAGCCACTTCCCCCAGCACCCTCCCAGCCCACCCCTGCCCAGGGGACAGTGGCGTTGCCAGCTGACCGCCACCCCCTGGGGCTGCCTTGTCTCTGCGTCCTGTGCTGGCATCACTGGTGGGGCCCAGGCGCCAGGCAGGATGGTTGCTGGCCAGGTGAGCAGGTGGCCAGCGGCAGTGGCCAAAAGCTCAGCCCAGCAGCTGGGAGGCCAGTCCCCGGGGATGTCCCCTCCCGACTCCAGTTTCACAGTGTCAGTGCCTAGGACAGCCCGCTCCATGTGCCACGCTCAGGGCTTCACAAGCACGATTTCCTCTGTTCCTCAAAAGACCCGAGGTGAGGACTCTATCCCCATTTTACAGAAGCAGTGGCCTAAAGTCCTGGGGCCTGGTGTACGGGGTCCCCAGTCATCCCTGGAGTGTGTCCTTCCACTCACAAACAGCGTGACCGTGGCACGGCCCCTGGGGACCACAGCCCAACTCCTGTGGCTTTCTGGGGGCGCAGTCTGAGCCGTGGGCTGTGTGACTCTCCACGTTTGGTGAGGAGGGGCTCCCAGCACTGGCCTCCCGAGTGGCTCAGAGTCCGTGGCAGAAGGGGAGGCTTCCCTGGGCAGTGGAGAGCTCTGGAGGAGATGGCCGTGGGCCCTGGCTGGGCTGTTTGCAGGGTCCTTGCTTCCTGGAGACCTGGCCAATCCTGGGGCTTGGGGGCTCCTCGGCTTGTTCCCTGCCTGGGGGACACTGCCAGGCCTTATTTTCACAGTCTGCAGAGGCAGGGATGCTGGTGGCAGCCCCCACCCCTGGTGGCTCTGACCTCTGTGCCCTGCCTGCCCTTCTGGGCCCTGGCAACCCAGCCCCTCCTGCCGGCGCCAGAGGTGAGTGGGTCCCCAGAACGGAAGGAGCAGGAAGAGCAAACAAGAGGTGGAAGCAGAGGTAGCAGGTGGGAGCGCACGAGGGGGCGGTGCTTGTCAGCGGAGCTGGCGGATGACCCCCCCAGGTGTGCAGAAACACAGGGTTCTAGCAGCTGCGGGCCCCAGGGACCCCCTTCTGCAGGGACTGCGGGGCCTGCTGGGGAGTGGGAAGTCACCGGGGTGTGAAGTTATCAGCCCCCTCATTCACTGGGTCAATAGCTCACAGGACACAGGTTTGCTGCTGGTCAGGGGCAGAGACAAAGTCCAGGCTCCACATCCTTCACCTGAAGTGGTGCCCGTGGTCACTCGCTGGGCCTGGTGTGGGGAGGTGACCTGCTCTAGGTGAATTGCCACAGTGACCTCCTAGCCCCACGACCTTGCCATCCCAGGCCTGGGAGGTGGCCGTGCCTGGGGGGAGGGACTCTGCTGGGGGCTGGACTTGCGTCATGCAGAGGGTGGCTGTCCCTGAGTCACCCCACGCTGCCACCTGAGGGGCGGGCATCAGGAACTGGAAGAACCAGGGTACAGCCCTAGGTGCAGCCATGGTGCCCCAGTTCCCCTGCATGGAGCGGCTGGGCCTGCCAGGTGCCAGGTAACTGGGGCCAGAAGCTCTGCACAGGTGTGCCAGGCTCTCGTGCCAGGCAGGTGGGTGTTCAAGTGTATGACCTGGGAGGGTCGCCCGAGCGTGGACAGGCTGGTTGGCTCACTCTCCATCCATCCACTCAAGAAACTCCAACAGAGATCCTGATCATGCCAGACCCAAAATCAGAGTCCATTCTGCTCCCCAGGGGCTACCAATCTCAAAGAGGATCCTAAATGCATGCAGAAATAATTTCAAATAACACATGAAAGCCAGGCCATGAATCCCCCTGGAGAGGGAAGATGTTTATCTGTGTCAACATCATATCCCAGTACCCAGCATTGTGCCAGACCCGTAGGAAGTCCTCCTTTCTGTTTGATAAACACGAGATTGAGTAACAGATGCCCTAATGGGACTCGCGAGGACCAAGAATGAGGTGGTCTGAGAGGGCTGCGTAGAGAGTCTTAAACTGGGTATTGAAGCATGCATAGGAGTCTGTTGGTCAGCGAAGGGGCAGTGGGTGTTTGGTGTATGTGGGTTTATTTGTGTGTGTGGTTCTCTTCCCACTTGCCTGCCCAGCATGCCGGGAAAGCCGGCCAGGTTGGAAGGCTTGCTGGTGGTCTGCTCGTGAATTCTGGGACCCCTGAGCACTTGCAACCCCCCTGCAAGCCTAGGGGAAATCTGGTCTTTCAGGGATTGGAGGAGTGGGAGGCACATTCTTGTCAGGCAAGCACATGCGCTGTTGGCGCTGCCTCTCCACTGTATTATCTGGCACATCCGCAGCGGAAATCTCTCCAAATTCCCTCTTTCCTGCCGGCAGCAGGCAGGCCACCCCCAGGCTCTGGGGCCAAAGAATAGAACCATCTCTTCCCCCACTTCCTCCTCTTGGCATCGGTGAGGGGCTTGGGAAGCACATGGTGGCGAGTGGGTGCAGGCGGGGATCTGCAGGTGTCTGAGACCCTCAGTGGGACTGAGCCTGAGCGCTGGGGTTTGTGGCACACAGCTGGAGTGCCCGTGCTGGTTCTGGAGGCTCCTCCCTCCTCTGGGCCTGGACCACCTGATCCAGCACTTACTGGGGATGCAGGCCTCTTGGTGGGCAAGTCGGGGCATCTGGGGGGATTGAAACACCGGGATAAGCATGGTGTGGCTTTTGGGACTCTCATTTTTGTTTGAAGATTTGGGAGAGGAGAGAGCAATTTTTGTATTATAGCAGCTCTGTAATGGGGAGGATGCAATGCACAGGATTTCTTAAATCCAACAGGAGACTTGAAAGAGACCACTTTGCGAATCCCACCGGCCCCCAGCTTGGAGTGCACCTCTCTCCCATAGACAGGGGCGCGCCTGGGTCGAGTGCTGGGATTGTCTGACTGGAAGCAGGTCAGGGCTTCACTCCTCTCTTTGGGCTTATTGTGAAGCGTTGATTGCTCTGAACTCCAAATCGAGGTGTTCCGGGAAGCGACGTGGGAGAGGAGAGATTGAAGTCAGGCACCCTCGGCTTACATTTTGGTTTCGTGCCTGGTGACCTTGGACATGTTCTGCCTCTGAGCAGCAAGCTTCTCACCTGAAAAATGGGGTGCATGTTTGCAGTGGCCATGGGGAACAGGTGTATCGTGAGGACTGAACGGAGGCAAGGCACTTGGCCCAGGCCTTGCACACAGTAGGCGCTTCATCCATGCTCACTGTCCTTGGGGTCTGCACAGATCAGGAGTTGGGCCTGGGCCTCCACGGTCCCGTTGTGTGGCCCTGGATACCCACTGCCCAAGCTCTAGGTCTGTGCGGAGGCAGGATGGGTGGTGGGGACATGAGGCTGTTCATGTCACCCTCGGGCCCAGGTGGCAGGGGCTGGGATGCTGCCTGACTCTGAGTGGACTTGGGAGTCACAGTCTGAGAGCTTTTAGAGCTGCTGTCCTTTGAGCCCTGACCCCTAACTCTGTCCCCGGCTCTGCCTCTGCTCAAGGAGGGGTCTGTCACCACTCTCCAGCCCGAGGGTGAGCGGCCCAGCTTGGATAAGAGGCTTGCTTCAGCCTTTTTTCTTTTTTTTTTTTAATACTAGGGGTTACCCAGAACCTTGTGCATGGCAGTCAAGTGCTCTTCACCCCAAGCAGGCCAGGGCACTTGAAACTGGCTTCCCTGGGGGGGTTGTCCTTAGGCAGTCACAGGCCAGGCCTTTGTCGAAGAAGTGTTTCTGACTGGCGCCATCAATCACTTGTGTCATCAGAACTTCCGTGGTTCCCGTTGCCCCCAGCATAAAGTCCACGCCTCTTGGCCTACCATGCAAGGCCATTCTTGACTGCCTCTCAGCCTGCTGCGCTGTCCATTTGTGTCCGCGAAGCTGCTGTGCTTTCTGTTAGTCATGCTCTTTCTCACTCCTAAAGCCCTCCCATCGTATCTGTGCCCAGCAGAACTCCTACGCACCCTCTAAACCCCAGCTGCAATATCCCCTTTGTGACTCCTTAGATCCCTGGCCTAGGTCATTTTCCCTTCTCTGTCCCATACACACCTGTTTATTTTTTATTTATTTTTAAAGAAAGAGGGGACAGTGAGAGAGAGAGAGATAGCAATTTTTATTTAGTTTTTCATGTGACTTTCATTCCTAGGACACTTCATTGTATACATGGTGCTGGGGTTTGAACTTGCATACTCACGCATGCCAGGCAAGCGCGGTGACCGCTGAGCCACTGCACCAGCTCCCTACATTGTCACATGTTCCTGCCTTCTGAGCTCAGGACCATGCTCAGGGTCCATGCTCAGCTTGGGGCCAAGCCCAGGGGGAATCTGTGAGTGTTTGATAAATGTGGCACTTGGCTTGGAGTTGTCTCAGGATAAGCTGAAGGTGATAACAATAGGTATGTGAGGGGGGTCTCCAGAGAACCCCACTCGGACCACTTCCACATCCACCCAAAGCCCTGACAGTGGGCCCTGTGTCTGAGCAGCTTCCTGCCTGTGGGATCAGGAAGGGGCTTGGGGCAGGGGCAGAACAGGGCATTCGAGGGAAGAAGCCCTCAGAGGCAGGTGCGGGAACCCCTGGCCAGCTGGGCCAGGAAGGAGCAGCCACTGGGGGAGGAAGAGCTATTTCCTGGCTTCCCTGTGAGTGGTGGAAATGATTCGGCCCTGGAAACAGGTCTAGAGAAAACGCGAGGGGCCTGGCCTTTCCTGCTTCCTGGCCGACCAGCCCCGGAACAGGCAGGCAGTTGGGGCCTGGGGCTGGGGGAGCCCCTGCAGGAGCGGCATCCGGAGGTGCTAAGGCTGGCCAGGGTCCTGGGTGGTGCCCACAGTCAGTCAACAAACTCCAGCAGACAGGCAGATGCGGCGGCAGCCCTGGTCAGCTTGAAGCTGCCTCTGGGCCTGCGGCAGTGACAGATCCAGGGTGATCAGGGCGGTGAGGCGTGGAGCTGCCCACAGCGGGGCTGTGCGGAAGTTGAAAGGCAGCTGTGGACCCGGAAGGCCAGGCACAGGGGTGCGCTGCTTCCTGCGGCCAGTGAGGAGCCGCCAAGGTTTGCAGCCATGGTGAGGCTCCTCCCGGTGTCCTGTGTGTGCCAGGTGCTGGCCACGCAGCTCTCATCGAGGAGAAGACAGGTCCGCAGAGTGTTAGCCACCGGCTTGGCGTGCTTGGGGGCAGGGGGCTCAGGTGCAGGGAGCCCAGGGACAGGGGCTCACGGGCAGG